>JAQFZX010000121.1:0-91924 GCA_034682405.1 Hydroisotoma schaefferi
GTTTTAAAAATCCCCATTTCTACCATAGTTGCCATGTTAAATTTGTGGTCATGGAGTTCAAACCCTAGTGGGTCACCTGAAGACCACTTTTTTCTTACTGAAATGGATGCCACATAAAATGTATGCTCATTGGCTTTCTGAAAATGGAAACTATTAAAAAATCCGTTACTAATTAAAAAAGTTATTGTAAATTCGTCCTGCTGCTCTCTCATAGAAACACCCTGTAGATTGGAAATGAAAATGCAATTTATTCCCTAGAGTCACCTGGGGTGTAGGAAATATGCAATGATTGTGTCGTGTCATTTTAGCTACGATAACAATACAAAAATTACCCGACCCTACCCACCCATCCCAACCCTCTATACTTTAACTTGCTTTATTAGTTTAAAACAGTTTGCCCAATCGATTCGCAGTAATTAATTAATTTAATCTGAATCTCATGCTTGGCTCAAAGCAATACCTTTTATTTTCGTTGGCCTGAGGTTGGTGTAAAGGAATAATTGCGAAGTGAAGGATTAATTAATTTCACAAGATCCAATTGTTTGTGTATCAGTTAGATGTTGTCGTATTATTACCGACACGGGTGCAGGCAACCCAACACGGATTCATGCACACATACAGTAGCAGTAGCTATTGAGCAACGAGAATTGAATCTATAATCCTACCTAATAGCGTCAGCTGGACAATGTGAAGAAATTAAGATGGTCTTATCTCCTCAAGTAAGGAAGGAGTATGAGGAGTTGTTCTTGCTACTGAAAATAATATGAGATGAGAACCACTTGCATCCATACGACCATAAGGCATTTGCCGAAGGATCCTTTACTACTGTTCATTTTTCTTTTGAAAATAGAATCTTTGTTTCAATGGTATATCGTATGAAGCATGTATAAGGGGACTTTGGGTAGAAAATGATCATCTGGTCATCAGGCGAATGGTTGGTAGAAGAAAGATCTTCGGAGGGAATATGAGGTCAACCTGTTAAAGTATCCTTAAAGGTCGTTGTGGCTACTTGACTCTCTTCCTGAAAGCCCTAGCAAGCATATGGCTTAACACACGATTCCTATTGTAAGATTGAAAGGACATTAGGTGTGCATAATTGAATGGGATATGAGATATCTAATTTTAAGCAAGATGAGATGAGTAGACATAATGAATTATTGCCAAGATGGACTGAGTATCAGTTCACAAATCTTCATTATATTTCGCGAGTCAACTTTAGTTTTGTTCATATAAAAATTAAGCAGGATATTGATATTATTGTAGTATCCTTAGTAAGTTGTAGCCTTTAGCAGGTAGGTACTTGTAGAAGTAAGTTGAGAAGTTTAGTTTAGGTGACATAAGGACTTAAAAGGATATCGGAGAAATGTTAAATGTAAACGTGACACCGCTCCAAACTTGGTTGAACAATTTTAAAGACTTATGCATAGTGTGACTATAATTTTGTTAAAGAAAAGCTTCTTTCATTTTTATCTGAAAAATATTGCGAAGGAAATGACAGTTAAGTATGAATTTTTCTAAAGCACTTCCTTAATTTCCTTGAATCCTGTCAGATCTTTAACTATCCGTTAAACTATGTTGAACAAAAAATTAAAAAATTACAACTACAAAATCATTAAAAATCTACATTGTATGGAATGAAACGATGTTTTTGTGGTTTTGCAAATCATTAAAAAGTCCCTCACTCTTTTTGTATTTGCTATTTTGAAGAATTATTCGGAAATGGTCAAAGTTCTTTTATCTATGACTAGCCTAGCCACTGGTCAGTTTATTTCGGCAAGGTACTTGAGTTAAAGAGGAAATCCCAGACGCTCTGAAGACAAATTAAATGTTCGGCTGCCTTACGAAGAAATGGATAGGGATCTACGAAAGAACAAAAGGCGATTTGTTTGACTAGAAGGTTGTAGTTAATGAGCTGGTTCTAGGTAGACTTTGACGGTGGTCAGTAACTGCGATTGACAGATGAGGTGCAACTTCGCCTTCTTACGTTTGAGGTAGTAATAGGTGGTACAGACTTCTTCGTATATGCGGTGATTGTGGCTAGTTGGTGGCTGCAGCACAAGACGGTTTCAATCTGAAAAGAAAAAGATGAGCTTATTAGAGGATTTGTTGAACTTTCGCCGCATCGGTCTTTTTGAGTTTATTTTTCTTTTCTTTACTTTAGAACAACAAGTCGGTCATAATAACACTATTTGAGGGATAACTGGTTAACTTATTTGTACTTTTCGTATCTTCAAAAGCTTTCCGTTTGTTTTTTAGCTTAAGCTTGAAAAGAACATTAGCTCAAATACGTTCGTGGGGAATATATATTGTAAATGATTTCCTAGTAGATTACCAGGATTATCCATGTTCATTTGTTTTACTTGTGGGAGTTTCTGCTAAAGAGGTTCCAGGCTTTATAAACTGTTATTTTATCAGATACTTGAGAGCTTTTATGTTTATTACTGGTTTAATAATATAATTGGTACCGTAGTTTGTAACTGTAGTGAGGGGTTTATATGGAGTAAGCATGTAACCTTACTAATCGTATCATAGGTGATTTTTGTAGAAGTTGATGATAAACGTGACTGATAATGAAATGCATAGTTTACGGGAAACTGGTGTTTGTAAAAAGAGTACACAAAATATTCCATGCATGTTCATGATTAGTTTTTAGAATGATAATGATATGGAAATGTTTCATCAGTTTAAAAACTAGCTTATGACCACATGAATCTTTATGCATGAAAGGAGTATCCAACTTAGTCAAACCTACTCAAAGAAATTTCTGAATAAAAGACTCAATTATAATAAAAAGTAATTTTTTGCGTAAGGTCACTTAAAAATTTAGATGTCATACCCGGTTAAATTGTTCCTCATGTAAATGTTCCATTGCATTTCATAAATACGGGAATGTACTGAAAAATGCTTCACTTTAATACGAAACGAAAGAGAACAAATTACAAAGGTATTAAAAAAGTTCCCATGTTAAATCCTAATTCAGTTTTCATGCTCCTAAGTTAATACACTGAAATTTTCCAGTCATTTATGAAATGTGTTTCATCATTGTGGCTTCTTGTACATTCGCTTGTGGTTTAGCAAGCTCCATTGAGAAGGGTATTGCTTTTTTTCTGCACTAAGAACCAACTCCGTATGAATACAAACGGCATGAAAATAAAATATAGGTAATATGGTTATCCGACTTAGAAAAAATGCTTATGGCTCTCCTCTACATAATTATCCTCTGGTGAAGTTTGTGTTGCTTTTTAATCTTGAATCGAATGTATGAGTGTGGTGAATGTAACAGGACAAATTATGATGTTTCTTTGGCAGTGAATTCTAATATAATATTCTCACGAACCTTAATGCCTCGCCTCGAATCATTTTCTTCGCCCCTGCTCATACATTCTCATTCAGAATTCAAAGTTCGATAAAAAAATTTAAAACGCTTAAAAAGTACTGGTTGGTTACTGTTGGGGGGTTTTTAATGTGGTAAACGATTTGCACGTATTTTTCTCCACAACTGTCACAATACCAGGTAGGTAGGTTTCGGCCACGAACTTTAAGAGGTCGGTTTTTCTACCCTTGTGACGATAATATTATCATCATCAGATAGTTAGTTCGACACGGAGAAAGCAAAAAATAAGTTTCTAGGTCTTGCAAAAGATGAGATGATATTTTAAGCGGCATAAACGTTCATAGTATCGTGGTAGACCATGTACCCTTGTCTATGTGTGGTTTGTTTCATCTTCAGGTTATCTGACATCTTCCACCTGTAATACAAATGGGCCTTGTTTTCCTCACTGCTGTGGGTTGTTCATTAAGGTTTAGCTGGTAACCGATGTGTTTATATTCTTAAAAGAAATATAAAAAGAGGGCTACAACTTGTAACTAAGTTGCTGAAGGGGCGAAGGGGCAGCTAGCTGGGTATCTTGGTAGAAAAAATTAACTAAAAGAATCCTTTATGTGATGATAACTAGTAGTAGATCAGTCGCCTGCCAGGCGGTAGGTTTTCTTCGGACAAACCTATGGTTTTGAGGTGGAAGATGAAAAATTGAGGTTACATGTGGTCCTTGGCTTAATTTTTGTATCTGTCAGCAATTTTCAGCAAAGAATTCTTATTCTATTACAGTATATGTATACTTTTTCTACCCTTTATCTTTGCCACTGCTGTCTGTCAGCGAACAGCTACTGATGTCGTAGATCTATAACTCATCAGTAATTTGTTCAGTAGAAATTAAGAACCGAATGACTAGACTGCTTTTGAATGATCAAACTGCTTTTTCAACCAAAAAAAGAAATGCCGTTATTTAATGAGTAAAAAATTGATTATTTTTCTTCTTGTTCAGATATTCCGGCTCAGGTACCCCCATTAACTCCTGGAACTAACAAAAAGATGACAGAAGCCCTCAAAGCCTCTTTTGCATCCTGGGAGAAAGAATTAATCCGCCATAACATTGCTAAAGGTAAGCCGTCTTTTGAATTTTACTAGGGGGAGCGGATCAAGTCTAATTCTATAATTGTAACTCATATGCTTGCGTACACCGACCGATAATGGTGTAAAGATAATGAATAAGGTAAACGATTACGCACGTCGGACTAGTGCCTGCTTCACAGAGGAGCTTTAAGATGGGTCTCTAACACATCCCGATTGATATTTTCCGAAGAAAGCACCGTCTCATTAAAGCATGTCTACTACACACACCAGTGACAGTACAGTCACAATACTACTTGTACTTACTAAATAACGATCTCATCGCTTCGGCATGATTGATCTCTTCTGATCTCGATCAATGAGCTGGTATTGTTGTGGCTTTTATCTCATAGGTACACACTTGCACTTTCCTAACAAGCTAGCTTATGTGCTGAGTTGACTGTTTTATGCTATCTAGTCTTGCATGACATGACCAAACCTGAGATCTAGTCTTGAAATAGTTAAGAATAAAATGTGTGTTTGTGGTTAAAAAGTTATAAGTAGTAGCAAGATGAGCCTTTCAAGCTGAGCTGATAATGTGTAGTTTCCTACCTACATTTTCTTAACACCTGCTTGATCCCAAGGTAGGATTGTGGTTAAACTTAGTTTTGACACTGACTTTGATTTTTTCTTCTGCCTATCTAAGGCATCTAAGGAGCACAGTGTCAACTCAACTCGAGGTTAGATTAGTTGCTCTTGAGAGATAGTCTTTTTGCATCGTATTGTGTAGGCTTTTATGATTATATGATGAGAAGCTGATAAAAGTCCACTAACATTTCCTGATTATTAAAAGATATGTTACATAAGTAGTACATGCGATGGAAAAGATGTACGGTTATGCAGAAACTAAATGAATGGCTAGGACAAGATTTAAGGTACAAGGCCATGCAAAAACTCAGACAATGATTATTTATTTATTGGGTAGAAGATCGCTATAATAGATAGAAAATGAAAAGGTACCTAAAAAGTCTTATGGTGATAAGTCAGGTATTAAAGCGAATCTTCATTAATATTGCTTCCTACTACATCATTGACGTAACATCTGTACGTACGTACTGTTTCGTGGATAGTTAACTTAACGCCACTAATGATCGGTATGAGATATGATACTACCAGCAAGGTTTATCCATGTTAATTAATTAGGTAAAAGGAAGACAAGCATATGCCATGCCATGCCATAGCTCAGTAATGCAGTGTTACTTACCCACCCACCTTATATTGCTTGGTTTTTTGGACATTTAAATTTTTAACGTGTTCATTACTGACACGTGCCACTTGTCTGGCTTCAGAGTACAACAGCATCAAACGGATAAAAACATGAATAGTAAATGAATAATGAAACGGTTCTAGTTGTATCTGTCTTCTAAGGCTTGCACAACAGAAGAACGAGCAGGGAAAAGTCAATTTCTTCATTTATTATTACCATTTACAGTAAATAAAAATGTATGGGCTAATACTACCGATAAAAAACCTGTTGCTATCATCTGCAACCTTTTATCCTCGTGCTCTTCATCAGACAGAAGAAGCGTTACTTAAGCTTACGTTACCTCTGTAATAGTTGAGTAGGACGGGGAACCCTTAATTATTCGAGCAATGCATCTGTTGTCTGTCTGATACTTTTACAATCATGATATTTTAATGATACAAGAAAAAATGAAGACGATTCCTGCTCTTTGCTTATAATATTACCACAAATATTCCAATGCAATTGAACGTATGAATAGATCAGACAGACGGTATTATCTATCTCCTTAGGTATGTCTATCTCAAGGAGTTTTAACGCGTGCTTTGGTATGCTGCTTTTTTGAGACGTGATAAAACTAAAATAAACTTAAGATGCTATCAGCAGCTAAAGCCTGCTAAGTATGATTGTACGGTATGCAGTAGTCCCACTACCTCACTACTGCTACAATTATAATTTACAAATAACAAATGCAAAACACCTTGCATCATTCGTAGTCACCGTCGACGAGCTACTTTTATGTCTATTTCTGTGACAGAAGTAAAAGTCTCATATATGTGTACTTCTTACGTACTAAAGGTAAGAAACTTCTACACGTCGTTATCGGTGGATGAAACCATCTGTGGTATCTAAGGATTCTCTGGAAGATCCTGATACCGCAAGATGTTACAGTTAATTCCCCTCCAGAGAAGTCGCGAAGAAATAATGGGATAGTTTGGTCGACTTAAAGTTTTTCAGAGCAGGTGTCTTATGTTAGCTAGGCTTGTGTGTAACATTAAGTAGGAAAAAAGTATAAAAATTCATTTGAAACTTACTCATATCCAAGTAGGAATGTATGTAAGAAAAATGATGTGTACATGCAGGGTTGCTTGATTGTGAAAGGACTCATCATCTTCATCTCCGTGGTCTGTGTCTTTTTGGTTGGACCCGTCTTAACCAAGATTATGGGGATGATCGTTGCTCAACTTCTGGTTTCTGAGAGTCCCCTAAACCAGGTTCATTCGTTCCTTCATCAATGGGGTAGTTGGGTTCTTGCTTTGCGGCTCAACACTTTCAACTTTGTCTTCAAAAACTAACTCACCCCCCGGTTCGGTTAGACTATAAGCTATATTCTTTACTTAGGGCTAAGGCTGCTGTGAATGAGGTGACGCTGCTGGTGTTTCTTAGGATGATTCTTGATGATTGCTGGATCCCGCTCCGCACGTGCTATTGAAGCCCTAAAGCTTAATTTTTCTTTAAAAAATACTGGTTCATCTTGTAAAAAGTAGGGTTAGTTTTTAAAGATCTTCGGGTAGAAAAAACATCAGTTCATCCATTCTCCATAGCAAAGCTTGATAATAAGGGTAGGTAGATAGCCGTTCTCAGTATGATGGAGGTATGTGTATCTCATCGACCACATGTTACTTCGAATAGCTCACCCCAAGATGTGCTTATTTTTCTCTGAAGGATATCATCCAATTCTAGAAATACAAGAGGTATATATAGTTCTTAAGCCAGCTTCTGTAGGGGTAAGAAATTCATCACAACGTAATTAATTAGATGATTTAAAATATGCTAGTTTAGCTGCGAGTGGGTTTATTCTACTGATAATTGTATCCTACCCTAAGATTCTAACCGACAAAAAATTTAGAATTTTTATATGCATTTTATATAAATTTGCAATTTGCCCACTTCAGAGCGCCTACAGTTCACTCAATATCTACCCAATATGCTCGATTATATTAAGAGAATATGTATACCATGTTGGCCATTGTGTTTTTATTTAATGCTGTCTTGCATCTTACTTATTTCTGTTCCTGCGACTTGTCCAAGACCGTGCATAAGCCGATCAAAGTAACAAGTTTATGCATACAAATACTCAAACCTAGGAGTTTACTTTATGTCAAAGCTATTCTATCACTTGATGGATGACGAATCAGAGGTTTACTGGAGATATTGTCGACGTGCAAAATCGACAACGACATATGCATTTTATAATAAAAATACACCACGGACCGACGAATTGTGAACAGAGAACACTGTGAAGGAAAGTAGCAAGTGTGAGATTAGTGTGACGGATTCTAATCATGCATCGAGAAGTTTCATTCAGCAGTTTAGTTAACTAAGTATATGACCTAATAAGTATATTCAAGAAAAGCAGTAGTAATACTAGGAGTTAACTAGGTAGCAAAAGTCAGTCATGTTGTGAAATGTTGGTTACTTTTCAACCATTTTAGTCCTCCAAGCAGTAAGCAGCCTAGGCATGTACCTTTTCAAAGGACAAAAGACACAATTCAAATCCTTGGGTGGTGCTGTGATAGTCTTGTTAACAATACACAAAAATCCTCCTATCTAATTGAAGCTATTATCTTCGAGAAGTGTATAAAGTAACTTGAATTCCCCATTAAAGTCTAACTAGTACTATTAGTAGTCGATGCGATACCGCCTGTAGTAGCACACACTAACTTTTTATTGCTCTTATTATATTTACAGTTGTAATGTTTACGCAGATAATCTAATGAGTTTTTAAAGAAGCAGAGAAGCCAAGCCATCAGCTACCAATCCTTTCTCATCTTTTTAAAGCTCTTCTGAGTAATAATAATGTGATTCGACTGATCTTATATAGAGCTCATATTTCATACGGTGTCATAAAACTGTCTCATCCCTCTTTGCATTAATGAGGAATGGTTTTGTTCAGGATCATTATTTTGTTTCAGCTACAGCCAGCTTAGTCAGACTTGTTACTTAAATGTGGGAGAAGACTGTTGTGAGATGCGGTTTGTGAGATGGTGCAAAATGAGTTTAAGAACGTCATCTCATAAGGAGTAATTTTGTTTTGTACCTTAACCTTAATGCAGTCTAAAAGTATGAGTATGAGTATGTCTAAAATAACGTTTTAAACTTCTTCTTTCACAACTTGGCTCTAGCTATGGTATTCTCAACTTCGGTAAGTTTATTTGATGTCATTTGTACTTTATAAACGTAAGTTAGAGGGATAAAAAAACTCTAAAAAGACATTTCACTTGACATCCATGTTAGTGGTGGGGCGGAGAGTTGTACATGTGTGTGATTTAAGAAAGGGGTGATATTTAGGGTCGGCTCTTGTTGGCAAAAGATGTGATTAGAACATCCCTAGTGCTGGCTGCTGGTTAGTAAGATAAAGAAAAAGAAAACTCACATAAATTATTGAGATTTTTTACCTATGGTTTTTTATAAAGTTGTCCTTAAGTTAGGGTAAGGGTTCCAACTCTTTACTCCTTTTAATCCTTAGTTCTGATCTAGCTTGTAACTCCTCTAGTATTGGTTTTATCACAATCCAGCCTGACGATGTAGTAAATTTGTACAGTATTCTTTCCAATATGCTGTCATATTATGTCTTTGACACTCCTTATCATCTATCCCTATACTAAATTCATCTTTACTAGCCACATAAGTGCATTTATGAAAGTTTACTTAAAGTAAACTAGTCCTTTATCTGTACAATTAGCCATATTACCTCTCTGAAATAAGTGTTTGTTTAACATGTACTCACAACTCTATAACTCATTTAAGAGCGGCGGTGGTGGAGTTTCATTTCATCTTCATGTGAACATGGGATATATAGGGGTGGATTATATGCAAATCATTATTATTTGGTTAAAGGATTATAATGACATTCATTCCCATACATACACACAAATGCAGCACACCTCCTCTCTAACTTTGCTTTAATGTAAAATTTAATGAAAGAGAAATCCCTCAAGCTAATACTGAATGGAATTCTATGACGTGGCGATAGATACATTGTGTAATAATGGTAGCATGTCCATGTAATCTATATAACTAAGGTGGAGTTCAGTTAATGCCGAGTTGTCCTCGCTAAGTTAATTTTTAAGTATGCTTGCTCATTCTTCAAACTAATTTAGTGCTTCATTACATTTTACACAGGACTGTTGATTGGTTCCTTGACTATCTAAAGCTAAAACACTATGTTATTCAGTTTATTTTTTCTAGTTGACTCATGACTTTTTACATTTTCTCAAGAGTTTTTTTCATATTTGTATTAAGTGCACTTCTTTGGTAGGCAATATTATAGTACAGTGGAAATGAATGAATGAATGAATGAAGAAGAAGTTGTAAAAACATTGTCATCCCTACGACTGAACTGTTATTCTCTGCTGAAACTAACTAACTAACCGCTAAAAAAGTTACGCAAATACGTGTGGACTCCTCGGGCAATTTCTTTTTCTTTCATTAAGAATTCAACCACAAACAATAAAAAAAACCTGAAGACGAGATGTTGAGTTTAGCAATGTTTACGTATTCAAGTTTTTTTGTATACCTGGAGTTTTGAATGAAAGACTTTCTTAAACCTTAGCTGACATCTTATTTTCCCTTTCATGTAAGGACAAACCAATAAGCAGAGAGACAGTGAGAAAATTAAATACAATAAAAAAATGCATGAATGAATCCAAGAGTGAATGAATGAGTGATCATTTATCTGCATAAATGTAATTTACTGGAATCCTTGCCTCGTACATTACCAATTACCATCAAAGAATGCTAAGGCATATCAAACGAAGCCATAGCCAACGAAGCGATGATAAGATGTGACGACAAGCAAGCTTTTATGAACAATGATTCACAACTCGATGCAAATGCAAGGCTCGTTGATATTTTAGCTTTATTGGCCTCTGACAAGGGAATGAGTAATGTATTGTTCTTGGCCTGCCTACTCACAGCATTAATATTATCTGATATAATTACTTCCAAGGGATTGAGTTAAGAATAAATGAACAAAAGTGCCTGTCTGCCTGTTCATATGCTTCTGATCCTGTCTCCTTATCTTGTATAATCATTTATTAGCATTTAAATCAATGAACGTAATCTGTTTCGGTTGGTTAACTGCAATCCATTATATTCCCTCTTGACTGCTCATCTTACTTTTACTTTAGTAGTGATTTAATTGTCTATTAAGAATTCCCCACTTGTATCTACATATACTTACTTGGTGGCAAATTCCATTGACATAGAGGAGGGTTAGCTGTTAAATTTGATAGTGTACTTCTATGGAGATTCTATATATTGTGTACTGCAGGGCAGTGGGATAAGTTTAGTGTAATGTGCCTGCGAACGAATCTCTAAACAAGAACTTTCCAGTAGGATTTATGATTACTAAGAACAACTTGAAATTTGAGTATAATTATTATGACAATGACTAACATTTAGTTGCAGGAGCAAGCGGACGGGCACGTCATGTCGTGTGTTCTTAATGGTTAAGAGATTAGGTATATTTTGTTAAAATAGATGTTGTTCATATTCATAGTTGTTCCTTCTATCTCCTGCTCTCTAGTGGTGCTACTTTAGTATTATAGATAGGAGAATAGTAGTAGCTAGGGTTTTAAAAGAAATCTCCTAATGATTATTATAAACACAAGCTCAGATTGAAACCACTTGTCTGTTGTCATCATTATTGGACCCAATAAGTAGATGAGTGATTTGGATGCAGATGAAATGAAATTTAATATTACTTAGTTGGTTCTGAAGATGAGAACCCTTGATGGTTTTAAACGAGTTAAAATGCTCGGTCACTAAAATTACTGTTGCATATGGTATACACCACACGGCATGTATCTAGGAGGGTAGGAGGGTTTTATACTGGAAGTAGAGGGATGAATTGTAAAATAAACAGGGTAGTTTTAAAAAGAGTGTGGGTACAATAAGTTGATAGTTTGTTTCAATTATGTCTCGTGCAATAATTGTTACTGCATACGTTTTTGTATTTCTCAATGGTTATTTAGGGGGTTAAATCTAACATAGTTTTACAGAAAAAATATCTGTAAATTACACTGTTAATTAAAGTCAAAGTTCAGGGTTCTTACCTCTTTCACTGATTTCGATTACAGTAGAAAATTACTAGGTACAAGCAATGTATTACATTGCTTTGATTACATACAGTCTTAAGCAGATATTTTATCGATATAAGCCAAACTTTTTCGGTAGCTGAAGGTCACTCCTGAAGCCAACCATTGTTATAAAACAAATCTACTTTATCGTCTCATAAAATCTTTGCATAAGTATGAATTAGTGTATAATTTTATCCGAAGGATAAATCATTGACGTAATACTGCTACGCATGTATAATACGCAAGTTATATAGGTAGGGAATCATTTTGCACAATGCTATCACAAGTTTACAGGTCATGGTTGAGATTTTTGGCAAATTGGAGGTCGTAAGGGGAATAGAGTAAAATATTACTGGCAATTGTTTGTTTTTAATGAAAGAAACAAATTATATTAAAAAATGTTTTTTTGTGAAATTCATGGACCAATGTAGATAATAACAACAATAGAAGACACGAGCTATTATGAATTATATTATAATAATTACTTGACCCTTCTGTCTGAGACGGGGTTCGATGCGTTCAGCAGGATGAAGTATTTTCTAGTTTGGAATATCAATTGTAAAAGTTAAGTTTTGGAATATAGACCTTTTTGCGCTTTGTGGTCCTTAAAATACATACTTTTTGGAGATTTACATCATCTCATACTCTTAGCAATTGGATTTAATTTAAACTACGAAAGATAGCACAGAAACACATAACAATATTTAATATACATCTCTCTCTACTCGTCCAAGAAATGCATAATAAGTTCTGTAAATTGTAATATAATGTTTAGTTGTGTATTTAAGTTTTGTAGCCGTTGGTCTCGGTTTATTGCTCCATCTCAGTTAGTCAGTTTAGTTAGTTTAAAAGCACTCCACCCAGGGTGTTTATACAATAGACTATACGCAATGTTATGTTACGTCAGACAATGGATACTAGGTTCCGCTTGAGTTATTTTTTGAAATCCAGTTCTACCTAAGCCACTTTTTCTGCTTCCCCGACGTTTTACTCTTCTATAGTTTGGCCATTTTTCTTTAGAATGCTACTTTGACCTGTTGGCAGCCTTAATTTCTTCTACATTTGGAAATGAATGCTTCTTATTCTATGCTATCTAAATCTTCTAGGACCAAGGACTATTTTAAGAAAACTAAACTGCTGCAATTAAAATCTTTTGTCGCAAGCGGATATTCGTTTGGTTTTATAGGACACTAATTTATTAACTTTAGAATAGCAGGCTATCCATTCTCAAAGCTTTTGTGTAGAGGAAGAGTTTAACAATTAGAACACGTAGTAAAGTCAGTAAAGGCTTAGTCTAATTTCAAAGCAATTATTTCATCCCTCCAGGATATCTGAAAAGATAGATAGGTAGACAGCCATAAAATAAAACATGTCTCGGTAATTGGGATCTTTTAATAAAATTGCAGCTACGTAAATTAAAAGTTGAAAGAATTAAAACAATAGAATCTCCGAGTGTACATGGTGAGTGAATCTATGCAAAAGTAAGCAATCGTATGAATCTGGATTAAAAAATATCATAGCATGTATAAATGGAGACTTGTTTATTGTTGTGCAAGTTATTCCAGGTAATCCATCGCATGCTTTCTGCTACAAGCATTTCTCACATCTCTTGTTATTTTCTACCTGAAAAGGGTTATAAAATGTAAAATATAAATGACAGAGTCAGAGAGATGTAGAACTTTGCTTTGCGCTAGTGATCATTGTAGCGTGACATAAATAGCAAGAGTCTATAAGTTAGTACGTTTCAACAATGAATCCTTCACAATCCTATAAGCACTACTCGCAGTTGGATGATGATAATAATGAACTGACCTCGAGCATCAAGTCGACTCCATTATTCCCTCAAGAGCCACGTAGTTTTCTAATGGAGATTATAATTTTGTGCTGACTGACTGCCTGCCTGCAATTTTTCAGTGCTGGACTTTCTAGTTTTTACTCCCTTTTTTACTGGACATTCATACTAAGGATGATAATTACTTGAAGCAGCAAAGGCTACTGCTGCAATGAATTTGAGAGAAAAAATAGTATATTACGTATTGTCGAAAAATAAAATTATCCTCCTTCAACTCTTCCAACGCCTTTGTTACTTCGACGTCTATAACTTTTTGTAACCTCCCGTGCCACTATGTTTGCTTGTTCGTTCCATCATTTATGCAAAATTACTCAGCGCTTCATGATTCTTTCAATAGGATATATTATGTAGGCCTTTCGAAGCTGTAAATATGAGCAGGTGTAGGAGTGAATGCTTTTTATAAATGTAAATTGAAGTAATTGTAAAGCTACCTTGCTACTACTTTGGATGCATACTAACCAAAACTAACTAACCGAGGGGGTAAAGATTGCGCATCTTTACAAAGAAAGCTCACTAGTATACAAAGATAATTTACAATTTTTTACGGCTGAGATTTAATCATGTTTTTTTATACAAAGTTGTTCCTTTCTTTCTTATAGATCCAAGACAGTGGCAAGAATCGCATGTAGCGCATTGGTTGCAGTGGGCAGCGAACGAGTTTTCACTACAAGAAGTTAATTTGGAAACATTTCAAATGAAAGGGAAAGACATCGTGGCTCTCGGTCGAGAGGCTTTTGTTGCTAGATCTCCTCCATTTATGGGAGACATTTTATGGGAACATCTTGAGATTTTACAGAAAGGTGAGTGAAC
This sequence comes from Hydroisotoma schaefferi, assembly GCA_034682405.1. Taxonomy (NCBI): domain Eukaryota; kingdom Metazoa; phylum Arthropoda; class Collembola; order Entomobryomorpha; family Isotomidae; genus Hydroisotoma; species Hydroisotoma schaefferi. The sequence continues at coordinate 14,439 of JAQFZX010000121.1, forward strand.
CGAACATTATGCAATGCAATAACGATACTACGACATGACATGATACTGTTGTCAATGCCAAAACCATTCTGTTGTTGATCTTTTTTCTCGTTTGTTGGCAATGCTGATGAGCAGATCATTATAATTTTTTCTCACTGACTGTGCCACCACGACTTACTGTGACTCCAACTCGAAGTTAGTAGTAGAGCATACAGCATAAGACGATGTGAAGAAATTACTTTTTGGCTAATCCATTCCATTTTATCTCGTAAAGGTTGCATGAGGATTTGTCTACTTTACCTTCTGCTATAAACTATTCCTTACATATGCTCTTTCATTTTTTTTATAATCGGTAGTTACGTTACTTAGTTGGCATCTGTAAATTGCAACTAAATGATCATGATCGGGGTAGTTGAAATGAAGGTAAGTTGAAAGTTATAAGGTATGCTAGCCGAAAAAATGTTTTATTTTTGAAGTTTGTAATGAAACAGGTGGAAACTGCAAGAGTTTCATTTACCTTCTCATAATGGCTCGTTTAGCAAAAGCACCTCGCTTGCTTACTGACTGCTTAAACCGTGTTCCATAGTTCAGGATGGGTGATTTTGGGTAAAGAGGAAAATAGGGATGAAAGAAAAATTCGGCCTAAATATATCTACCTTTTCCCCATTTTGACAATGAATGGTATGAAAAAGTGTACGAGGTTTGCAGTGGGATTGCACAGTCTCTTCTGAAGGTTAGTAGTATCTGGAGAGGAGTTGAAGCGTAGGATTCGTGCCCGTTCCAAATAAGATTCAATTCAACCCCTTGTCTTTGTACGACCGTTGCGCTGGATGGATTCAATGGCAAACTTTGTACCGATCCCGAGCTTTTTATTTAATTTTCATGTTTGTAGTTCGTTCAATACTCTGCATGCTAGCAGATTATCACTGGTAGAGAGAGACAAGTCAAATAAAAGATGGAGAGATTTACTTACAATTTTTTGGGAAAAGGGTCCACTCTATCTATTTGCTTTGTTTGTTGAACGATTAGTTCACATTTTCAGTCATGAACTGCAAACAACTAAACAACACGTAAGCCCCGTGTATAATTTGGAGAGGTGGAGATAGAGATGAGATAATAAACTCCATTCTCAATAGAAGACGGGGTATTCTTCATGCAAGCAGTGGAAATTAACAGCATTATATTACCTACATGAAAATGCTGAGAAACCGTCATTGGTTACACACACGAGTAAATGACGACGTTATCTCAGAGATTCATGACCCGTTCGTTTGGTTTTTTGGTCTAGAGAGAAGAAGAGGTGATATTATGAAGATGATTAGTAATTGAGATCCTTCGTCTAAACTAGCTTAACTTCACATCACTCCGACTCCTATTGGATAAAACATTTCTCATAGAAGTGTTATCATTCATAAGCATATCCCATTATCCCACCTTCTTCTGTATCACTGCACAATCACCTTCACTTCACTAAAGGCTAGTAGTATTAGTAGCAGGCAGACTATCATATTGTAGCAGTTTTCTAGTCATTTGGGATGCAGAGTGGGATTGCCTGGAGTAAAAAATGTAAATATCGTCTCATCTTTAGGGATGGAAAACATCCCAGACTATGTAATATCTCTTCATGAGATCTTTCAGCCTTATCAAACACATACTCACTCTGGTTGTGATGAACTCTTCAAACGAAGCTTGAGAGTTCAGATTGGATCACCTAAGCAAGGGTTGGTTTATTTGCTAGGATTTTTATTCAAAAGTGGAAAGCAGATAACGTTTCTAACTGGGACTGGAGTGCTGATACTGTGTAGCTTTTACGTTTAAAACACAACGAGGGCTGTAATGATTTAATTTGACTGCATCAGACTGTATTTTTATATCCGCAGCTGGATTGTTTTTTCAATACTGATTTCTCATTAAATTACTCTTTTTTGCAAAAACTCGCCTTAGTATTTTCTTGCCATGTTTCACTTGGCAAGCCATGACTTTCTGTATACTTAATGCTTAAAACTTATTGGGTTGCAGACATGTTGCAGGTAGGCAGTAGCAGACACACTAGCAAACTTAACTTTTACCTTCATTTTGAAACCCTAAGAGGGAATTAGGATTAGTAAGTCCCTCTGATAACAACAGCCTAGTATATTTTGGAAGATCCCACAGGTCAGAGTTGAATGGTAGAAGGTTGGTAGAAATATTTGCCAGCTATTCCAATTGGATCCTTCACTGTTTGAATTCCGAAATGATTCTGAGGCTTGCTGTTAATGAAATGAAATTTCATAGCTAAAAGAGGAAACGCCAAGAGTAGTGTCACAATTATGAATGTTAGTAATCGGAATAGTAGCATTAAATGTCCCAATCGGCATTGTGTGGCTACTTGCAGCATCCGTAGTTAGCAGGAAAGGGAAAAGGAAACCGGAGGACACAACTTTATAGTTCGAATACATTATATCAACAAACAGGATATCCATATCCCGCCGAAGTTTCGAATTTGATGGAAACGGGAAGCGATGTTTAGTTAACAATATGCGAACAATATTGGACAATTCATCCGCCTGCCTTTCATTCAGCTTTCTCTCCAATACATGCATTAGGATTTTACTATCTGCGGTTGTATTCACTTCCACATATGTACACTTCTGCATTGAACAAGCAATACTTGGTTACCTCAGCCACAGTCGTGGCTAGGCAGACCATGGTGATAGCTTGGGCGAATAATCGTCGTTGTCAATCCTCCGCATACATGAGTGAATTAAATGAATCAATCCCAATAGAAGTGACCTTCTCGCTTCCGTTCTATTCAATCATCGTAAATCCATGCATTAGAGTAGTTTAAAATAGTTTGTATTCGAATAACACCTGTAAGCTTGCTTAGGTGAAGCTAGCATAGGTAGAAATTCATAAAACGATCAAAGGTCATCACTTGCCATACTGTTCATACAAAAATATCAATAGTTTTATAAGCTATCACCGCTGTAGTCAGTAAATGGATGAAAAAGTGTAGATATAATAATGCTGTACTGGAAATGATGAAACCCTATTTTTATGTTTTTATAGAAGTAGAACTGAATCGCAATGCTGGCTTGGATCACTTATACAACTCGTGTGAAGTACCAGACCTCACAGATTTCCTTATGGATTCATATTCCATGGACCAAAAGGTGAACATAGTCTTGTCCTCCGAAAATGGCCACCACCCCCCAACTTCGTCATCGTCGTCCGCACCCACCATAACTTCGTCCACGTATATTAACGGTAAGAATACAGGTTTCCTGTAGAATGACAAAAATATTTGCTTTTTAACTAATTCAGTTTTTCTGCAACTTATTTCTCTTTTTGCATACATTTTTTCTGTTCGGTCTTAGAAGATTTTACATCAAAGCAAAGCATGACTAAACATTTACTATAATAAGTTGTGCAACAAGTCATCCTGTGTGTAGTCAATCAAATCGGGTATGAAAATTGAGTTTATGAGTACCTAAGTTGTTGGTTGGACAGGAAGGAAAGGGCAAACGTGCTTTTGTCTTGACATAAAAATAATTTCTTATTTTTAGAAGAGGTATTTTTATTGATCATATTTTCAGTAGAGAACATTTAATTTTTTTCGTTCCACCCTTGCTTTCAAAACCACTTGATTTATTCTTGCTCAACGTTTGATGGACATTTCAAGACTGAGTCCATAACTTTAAGGATTTTAGGCAGGAGTTAGTTAAAAACTTGAGGTATGATAGGAAGCAAGACATCGTGCACGGATTGCTGTTGCAAGAAGCCTTGCCTTGGTTGAAGTTTTTTAAATATAAAAACTCACATCCCGGCTGTGTGCACTGTCACCGGAAATCGTGTTCATGAATGAAATGCTTTTTGTCCAAGAACTCTTCTGGCACCAGTGAGTACATTTTTTTCCTGGGAGTTATCGTAAGTAGCTTTTCAAGTTAACTCCATAATTGTGCCAGTAGGTCCTTTTCATACATTAACTCCTTGGCTGCATTATTATTATTGTTATTTATTTACTCTCTTCGTTTATCCAAGAACTTGGTTGAATTTAAGGAAAAAAGATATATGAATCAAGTTTCTTAAGGGTTGTGTGCTTTTTATAGAGACCATTTTCACCCTAAAAGCTTACATTCATGCATGAATTAAGTAATATGGTAATAAATGGATGCTTCTAAATGAAATTTCCACTAGCCCAACCAACCACTGTTGTCCAGGCTAGTCAATTTTAAGAACGTAATTCAGGACAAGCGAGAATTTCGGATGTGCGTGATTTTGATATATGATTGAGATAATTTTGTAAAATCTTGAGGAATTTACTCCCCGCTTTTAGAATAATTTTCCCTCATCATGGCAGTAATAAAAGGAAAGAAAAAATTACTTTACTTTTATATTGAATTTCTAATTCAATCTGTAGGGAAAAGTTCATGAAATTACGTCTCGTTTTGGACTCAAAATAATAAAAATAAGTGATCAAGGCAGCTTATGCTTGCGTGCAAAACATCGCATAATACCTTGGGGAACAGTTTTGATCTCGTGGCCTCTTCCAGGTCATATCTTTATATCTAGGACTTTTCCACGGAAATCTAGAACTTCTCTTTTTTCATCAGTAATTAAAGGACCAGATGAGTCCTTGCTTCCTTCCTGGACTAAACTTACTGTCTGTTGAAATGACTGTGGTATGGTAGCTTCAAATTTGTATTTAAGTTTTAAAAATTAATTATTTTTTCATCTGAGCATTAGTTGTACACTACTATACACTACACGACTGTCTCTTTACTGCATTGTATAGTAGTTGTAAAAGAAGTCGTGCCATGTTTCTTACGAGTGCGTAACCAAAACCTCGACTTCCGCTGTGGATTTTATGAATGAAATTGTACAGACTATTGAAACTGAGAGAGAGGGTCTCTCTCTGCCTGATATGTGCATCATGTATTGTAAAGGCGTAAAGTAAAGTGTATATAAATTTTAGACCAGGGCGGAAGAGATCATCGGGTCTTTATTATTGAGAGTTTCATGTAACATGTGCATTACCTAGGGCATTCGGCCCTTCTTGAGCAGGGCGAAACCTTTTATAGCTCTTGACTGTATTTATTATAGAAGCGTAGTAAATGTTGAATGTATGAAACGTATGTTCAATTGTTACGATCATGTTTTTGTAATAATTCAGACAGCAATTAATAACAAACCCTCCGTAGTCCTTACCAAAACTTACTTAAGAACTTTCGTAGCTGCATATACGTTATTTCTTAAAAAGTAGAGCTGGTGATGAAGATGTTTTCTCCTTCGTCTTTATAACATTGCATAATATGTTCATAAAATAAAGCCCAATGGAATGGAGAATGAGTCTATTCATTCGTTGAACATACACTATTCGTTCGTACTATTGACTAAGTTCAGTATTAGCTTACAACAGGATTAGTACGAGCCATCATCTATTGTATTCATATGCTGATGATAAGAAATTAGTACTTTAAACTCGTAGGTGTTCAAAATCCTTGGAAAATGTACTTTGACAAGTTAAAGCACATATGGTTAAATGCCAAAGGACTAAGATTCCTTTATAAATTCATGTGCCTACCCACCCACCCGTCTACCAATGCGATAAATGCGGAGAGATGTAAGTAAATAATGTAAACGACGACTAAAAAATACCAAGCCAAGTGAATTACTCAAGACTATTAAGAAAACTACGTGTGTGTGTGTAGTGGATGTTAACTTAGCTTGAATGCTACCCGAGTGGCACAACAATGGGGCTTCTCTGAGCGGAAAGCTTCTCGTGTTTTTGTTAACATGCTGCTGCTGGAGCTTAATGAGTCTATAGAAAAGGGAATCTTGTTCTCTAAAGAAATTGAATAGATTTAAGTAAGAGAAAGGATCTGAATCGAAAACACAAAATGCACGTGCTATGTCTTTTTGATAAAGTCCGCTTCACCGCTGCTCATGGCTCCATGCTTACTAAAACTTATCTTACAGATACTGCTGTTGTTGTGTCATTCTGGGGTTTTGTAATTTTTGGCTATTGAAATTAGAATTCCAATACTGATCTCATATCAAGAAGTAGTTTCTTAGACGAATCTAGCAACAGAGTTGTGAACACTTGTTGTTTTCCTTGATGAACGTTTCTCCCAAAATTAGGCGTATGCATTTATTTGACATTCATACAAAAGGCCACTAGGGTTGGCGCTTTGGAACATAATAGTATATTCATTCCGATGACGACCTGTTTGATTAACTTTTAACAGTTGTTGATTCGGATCGACTAGTACATGCTTTAAGCTGGAGGTAACATGTGGAATAAGTTAGACGTTAATAGATTGTTGAGTTGATAGGGATGGCAGGTTAGAACTTATTTCGATTCCAGATAGGGTAATCATCGAGGAGGGGGTGAAGTTTGCCATAGATTAAGATAGGGGATGAACTATGGCGAAACAGACTGACTTTGAGGTGAGCCAAGGCTTCGTAGAAAGGCTGGAGAAAAACCAAACACAAAAGAACTTCTACGGTTCAGTTGGGGTGATAAGGGTTGTTAAGTTCCTATCGTCATTATCTTAAGGGATCGGAAGGACCATATGTCAAGACTTGAAGAAATTAACTCATGCTACACATGTACTACTGTTGCTGTTTTAAGGGATGGAGATAGATGGACATGCTGCCGAGCAAATGTACTGTTCTTTTGCTACTAATCAACTAGTTTTGGAGGTGAATAAAATGCATGGGAATGTGTCAGCCCTTCTATCACTTGCTTCTCTTATCTTAATCTTTTTTATCATGAGTTTTCACAAAAAACGAACAAGTAGGAAGAATAGCGGAAGCTGGACCTGCTTGTGGTTCATTTATCAATTGTCTGTTATGTAAACTTACCCCAAGAAGCTATTAAAAAATATCTTTCCTAGCGTAATAATATTTTCTCGCGCCCGTTAGTTATTCTTTCACTTCTAGAAGAAAAGTACTGTTTCTTGCATGCCTCATGAAAGGAAGGGAACCCACCTATAGATGGGTTTATGCTATTAGTGGTAATTTTGTGTAACTGTACTTGATGGATTCAAACATGTACACTTAAATAGATAAGGGTTATAAGGTCTTTATGAGCATTGAACTTTTAAATTGCGACTTCTGCTTACTCCTGCTGTTATGGGAGTTTGGTAATTGGACTTTCTTAAGTATTTTGTTTAACATTTTTATGTTTAAACCTCCTATCCTCGAAGGGTAGTTTGATGAGCATGTCAGCCACTACCATATTAACAACTATTTCTGAGGCAATTCTTCATTAAAACGGAGTGTGGGAATCCGATTGTATTCATGATAAGAGTTTGCATAGGATTACGATGGAAGGTAATGTAGGTTCATCGTGCTCCCAGGGAAAACTTTCTGATTGGGGATAATAGCAATGAACTTCACCTTTGGAATTTATCTTCTAAAACTTACTTTGTAATACAAGTATCACCTTTTTGGTTTATTCTATTTGAGAAATAAAACCTTCCGATTTACCAGAAGCATCTAAGGTTAGGGGTTAAACACTTTGAAAGTTCAGCAAAAAGTAATTAAAGTTTTTATTTAAAAAACAGCTATTGGGTTGTTGCTAATTCTCACACATACATTTTATTTAATAACACGCTACCATGTAAGACAGAATGCATTTTTACGAGTAGAAAGTAGAGGCGCAGTAAAATCGTTGTTTTTTAGAATTTTTTATTGGGCGATTTTACTGTCTTACTGAATTGACGTAATTGTATTTCGGTTCAGAGATCCACGTAGTTGGAAGGTAGAATTTCTAAACTCTCTTATTAAAGTAGGTATTTTTTAGGAAAGGCATGTCTGACAAAAATTAGAGAAATCTTCAAGAATAGTCCGATAACCATGTAGGGGCACTTTTAGATTCTGAACAAGGCTCGTGCCATGTCAAATGAATGATAATAGCCAATCGTCTTTTCTATTGTATCTCAAGATTCAGTAGCTATTTTACAGGCTTTTTGTAATAAGCTTCACAATTTAAAGATACATTTCTGATAGATGGGATACTTTTCATTTGCATCCATCTCCGGGCATACATTTTCAAAGTATTATAAAAGATAGATACAAAAACGTCATTACGTGTACCTACTCTAGCTTTATTAAATTCATCCAATTTTTACGACGGGATTGAATTGATGAATAGATCGAGGAGTCTATATAAAGTTTTCAGTAATAAAAATACACAGAAAGAAGAAAGACGACGATGAAAATATTATATGTACGGTGTACAACGTACAAAGTTAGTATTATGTATGATACAACCAGGTGCGTTGGTGGATAGACTGGGCCGGAAGTTGAACTGGTCAACCCCTCTTTTTGTACTTTTCAAGTAGGGCGACCTGGGACATCAACGATGTAGCTATGCATGGCCATGCTAGATATTCCATAAGTTATCTACAGCTACCTTCAAACTTTACCTATCAATCCTTCTCGTACTAAACCAAGTTATTATTACATAGAATATTATCTCCTAGGCTTTGCTTATCCATCCTATTCGTTTAAAGCACCATTGCATTGCATCGTTTTTCTGATGGATGGATGATGGAATCGTGTAGGAGTAGGCAAACCAGAAGAGTAGGATTTGGATCATATAGGAAAAAAGTTCTCATAATAATAGTTGGAGATAGAGTGTGAGAATTTTTCTGTAGGACAGCTTACGAAGAATTGATAGGAAGGAATGAGTGATACGTACTCATTATTATTACTATTATTCCTTTCGAGTGGATTTTACTTAGTAATAATAATTTAGTTTCCATTTTCCACCAGCCAGTTATCTCATAAGGATCAAACTTCCACCTTGCTTATAAAACATATACATTCATCATTACATTATTCACTCGTGATAGTCAACTTTGAGCTACTCACTTTGTAAGTTTAAACTACACATAACTAACATTGTATCCCAATAGGATTAGTAGTTAGTTAGTAAGTTGGATTCCTATAAAGCTAAAGTAAAGTTGGCCGACCGCGAAGGTGGTTTCGTACATGTTTGTTGTTCCTTCTCAGTCCGTTCTTGACTTAAGTGGTGTGTTGTCTTAAATGTTTTTGGGGTAGGAGGTCTGTTTTAACCAACTTTTGTTGATTGTACTATCATCGTCGTCTTAGTCGTTTGTCCTGCGAAGAGCTTTGTGTAAGCTATTGTATGCAGACTTGCTACTACTATTACATTTTAAACTTATCCCTGTGACTCGAAGTTGTATGCATTCTTGGAAAGAGAACATTGCATACGAGCAAATATTTCGGTTTTGGGGTTTGAGGCTTTCCTTGTACTGAAAATAGATACCAAATATTTCTGGAAAGCTACTGTGTACATGGTAGCGAAATTTGACTTGGAATTGGTATGGAATTTGACTTACAAATCAAAACCACTTGAAAAGTAACCTATCCCGAGTTTTCTGCTTTGCAAATGTTGTAAAATTGGAGAGGAATTTGATTACCTCCCAGAGAAACCTCTGAATAAAACGTTCATTTTATTTGGGAAAAGTGTGTTCAAGAGAAGGACTCTTGTTCAATGAGTATAAGCAAACGAGAAAGCAATAAGAAAGCCAAATTGATTGAATTTTCTCCAGCAAAACTATTCCTACGAGACGAGTAAGGCGTAAGGGGCTGTTTGATCTCCAATGCTAAACGAATTCCGCTGAAGAGTTGCTTCCTGTTGAAAGTTGGAACCATACGTACGTTCGTATGCTCATTTATTGACAACAAATCTGGTTCACTTGAGTGAGGAGTATGAAATTGACAATTTGATTTGCATCCCACTCCAATACATTAACAGAGAAAACACTATTTCCCATCTCGAAGTTGTTTCTTCCTATTTTATATTAATGTTTTTCGAGTCGGTATTAAATGTTATGAGTGAATAATAAAGTTTGGATGTAATAAGAACTTTGACTTTGATCAGACCGAGGTTCTTTAAACGGATATTGGAGTTTTCATCTGGAAACTTTTGGCCTAAATTATATAGAAATTTGGTGGAAGGAAAGAAGAAGAAAGTAGAAGATTTTCATAGAGCTCTTAAAGAGCAAGGAGATGAACTTTATTACTTCTGAGATCACTGCTTATCATCGTCAGTAGCTCAACAACCAAGTGTGTTAGGACTTGTTAGAAATACAGACGCACTTAACTTGTCTAGCTCAGCGAAAGTAAATCTAATTTTTCTGCAATAATGCTCCAGCTCCATGATTTACCCTCTAGGATGGTGTGGACAGGTAAGTATCTTTTAATTGATGAGTTTAGGCATCAATTTCCGTTTGGAAATCTTTTTAAAATATACAAACTCTTTGATTAAGACTTCATGTAGCCATATTCATGAGGGAGGCAACCCGCAAATATAACATCAGCTTTTGCATCAACTTTTAAACTTGCAACTTTTAGAGTTTATTAAAAAAATTTATATCCGAGCGTTGAACGTCTGGTTAGGTTTATAATTTCAGGTAAATAAGTTATAAAATGGTATGTAAACATCGGGAGATCATTAGAATTTGGGATTTCCTCCCGTTCTTTCTTAGACAAACAAAACGCCTTTTTCGTGGGCCGAAATGGGTTGAGGTACCCATCCATCCGAGGCTAATGCTTATGTGTTATGTGGGTAGTTGCACCTAATGTGAATGGATCTGTTGTTGCTTCTTAGCAGCTTAAGTTAATTTGAGTGCATTATTGCTACTTGAAATAATAAGCTTTTCCTACCAAAATACATTTCATCATAAAGATAAGTAAAATGCGACGAAAAGTCCATTAGGGCAAAAAAGTAAATTGGATTCTTTGTGCTGGTGGTTTTACTACGAGTGCTATTCTTTCCTTTGCATCTTTGGCTAAACTTTCCTTTAAATACGGCATTTTTCTTGTTATTCGCTTTTTTGTAGTTGCAAATATAAAGGGAGTTGTTGATGGGTGCTGTTATTGTTGGTATTTTACTGTTGACGTTTTAAAAAGCAATAATAAATTTTGTAGCAAATTACTAAGATTCAAAATACAAATTAGAGTTAATTTGACAAGATAAATGTGCATCTGTTAGGAAAATGTTAAACTTACTTCTTACTTCATTTTATGAAAGAGAATCTGCCAAATGATTTCATTTTCCATATCTTGTACCATTTTATTAAGCAGTTAGTCAGTAAATGATTTGATATGACCAATTGTCACTTCTACTAGAACGAGTAGTGCGTTTATAACAACACAAATGAATGAGTCCATCAATGTTTTTTGTTCTTAAATTTTGCTTCCGATCCTGAGAAAAGATTTTACTCCCTAAAAAATAATAATAACCAGACAGACAGTTACGGTCTAACTATGAAACCGTGCGAATGGTTAGTTTTGTCGGGTACTTGGTTAGTAGTAATAACAGTATACTTAGTTCTTCGTGATACAAAGAGAGAATTAAATAATTGGTCTTTTAGAATTGGATAAGAGCCCTTGTTGTTTGGCTTGACTTGTCTTGTATTGTTTGAAAAATGAGGGGGATGATCAACCAGCCCGTAAGTAATTTTGATTGTCCAAGGGCTCACTTGTCATAAAAATACACTTACCTACTACATGTAGGTACTTACTGTAGTATCGCTTAGCACACTTTCAAACAACGTTCCATATACTTAAAATGGTACATGAACTGACTGATAGAACAGCCGGTGTTTCCTTCCGCATCTAATATTCCCAAATCCTAACTAAACTAACTCTCCATTGCCACCGCCTTTTATCATTAGAATCCTCAACAACCGAAATCACTTGAAGGCACGGAAGCCCAGGCAAGGTGTAAGCTTTGGTTGCATTGTACAAGTCTAGTACAGAGCATGATTATGGATATTTAGTAACTCTTCATGTAACGCATATAACATTTGGAACTAGGGGTACTGTGTCACCGGATATCCGTTTTTGATTGAAGCTCCTGGATTTTCCGGAGAATCCGAACCTTCGTTTCATTCCTTTAAATTAATGCTATATGTCAAGGTAGTTCTGCTTTTAAAATGAGGCTTGTAGGGTAGAGTAGTGGCAGTGCTGTTAGAGATTATAGGGTTAGTATAGTAGGGGGAGATTTAGTAGAATGATTTATGGATAATTACGATGATCTAGGGATGCAAGGTAAGGTGGGCACATAAATTGATTTACTTTTATAACTTCAGCGTTCCTGTTGTAGATTTGGTGATTTAAGCGCTAAAATAAGAGGGAAGGAAGTGTTTTTCTTTCTGTTTTTTTAAATTTCCGTTGGTTTTTTAAGTACATTTAACTGGAATCGTCATAAAATATATTGAAAAAACCTTCTTGTCAGTAGTCTCACAAGTAACTTTTTAGACATTTAAATCGCAAACTGACAGAGGCACCAGGCTGGCTAGAGAATGTTTGATGGTTTAAATTGACAGGGGACGAGAATGATACTTAAGTATATTATTGCCTTTTCTTTTGTAGTCCAAAAAATTATTATTGGAATATTGGTCATTGGTTTGTTCGTATGAGAAAAATTGATTAGTTAAAATTCGTTCAAGGAGAGAGAAATAGTCTGCATGTTGTGTTACGCATATGTGGTGAGGAGAGAAGATAGAGGACCGGAAATCCATTTTATCAAAAAGGAAACGCGAAACCACTAAGGGTCTGTTGGGCCAGGGTGGTTTTTAAGATACGATATAGTAAAAATAATAAAGATCTTATTGTATGTTATATTCCAACATATTGAACATTCTCTCCCATTCTTTCCATTGAGATTAGCAGCAGCTCCGTTTTCTACAGATATCGGGCTACTTGTCCTCTTTATATTCATTACTTGGAGAGTAGGTTTGTCCCAAGGGGTGAGTAGCTACTTGAGTGTTTGATGATAACATCCAAATCTTTATTTCTTAAGAAGGCCACTTGCTCCCAATAATAATACAGCATTGGTCTCATTCCATTGGGACAATTGAACAGGACTTTGATCTGATCTATATCTTGGAAGTGGGAGTGAAAAGAATGCGTCAAAGAAATATCATTTCTGTCGTTCACTATTATCTTAAGGCGGAATTCAGTGGGCAATCGCTGATCGTTCGTACCTATTTGTGTGTTTGAGGAATTCTTGTATGCTTTGAAAAAAAATTTGTATTTTGGTATTTCTTTGCACAGATGAAGAAAGAGGTGGACTGTAGCTTTCAATACGGCGGCGTGTTTCTTTTATAATATTTTTAGTATCTTTAAAAAAATAATATTCTGCTCATTTATGACGTTTAATACGTCAAAGCGTGTAGTTCATTGCGAAAACTTTCTTTATAGTATCAGCCAGCGCACAACTACCAACCAGTCGAGTCCCACTTTTATCTTACCTTTAGGTTTGTCAAATACCATGCCCTTCAGAATAATGAAGGATATAGTAAGCAGGTAATCTGCTATGGGGAGAAAGGTGTGAGTATTATATTTTCAAGTCGTAATAATTTGTGGTAATAATATTTTGTCAAGATAAGCGGTGAGGTTGAGTGGTTTAGTGGAGTTAATTTTTTTACAGCCAAAGTTCAATCGTTTACGAATCTATAAAAATTGTATGTTTTAAATATCCAAATTTTGCTTAGCGGGCGTGAAAAAGAGCCGGATGTTTACTTCCTATCCGTAAATGGTGAAAATGTTTAAAATCTCTCTAACCAAAGAGTACTTATTATGACTAACTTTAAGCATTTAAGCCAATGCTTTTATTTCATTCCAACGCTTGCTTTGCTGAGCTTACCCATCATGAGATACACATCCGCTACTCTTTACACCCCATAGTAGTAATTTGTTATGTTAGCAAGTGTGTATCATCGTGTGTCTTGTTTGCATGGACTTATTCAAGGAGAGAGATTTTCCACTTTAACTGTCCCTAGATATAAATAAAACCTAAGTGTGAAATAACAGGTAAAGTATTTAAGTACAGAAAACATTATATCCACATTTATCCCCAACGTAATTAGTCACCTCCTTTCTATACTTTAAACATTTAAATTCCTATTATTCTAAACGTTTCTAATAAATCAGAACAGTTATTCTGGGAGCTTATCACACCAGCAATCAGGAGTCGTAGTTGTTTGTAATTGTAGTAAATGAGGAGTAATAATAAGTAAGTCAGAGGTAGAGTACAATGATACAATTAGAATAGCGAAATCAGCCCGTGGGATAACGGAAATGGGGTGTATGAGCTGTTTATTTAGTAAACTTGTGTTGGATATTTTAATTGGTTGCCCCAGCATAAACTTGTAAAGGTTGAAAGGTTATTTACTTCTTTAACATTGACATTTACTGTTAGTTTTCTGAAAGTTCTTGGCTATTTTTCGTAGAGTTGCGTTGTTAGTTGGTTGATAGTTAAATAGCTGCTATTAAGTGGCAACATTCCTAATCAAATCTAAGTAGAAGAATCAGAGGTCATGCAAGTAGGGCTTAATTACTGTGAGGGATGGTAAAAAACTTGAACCTTTATTTCATAGGGAAATCATTGTTAATTTATACGAAAGAAATATCAAAAAGGTAGTTGACTTGATGGAGCACAGGAAGCGGAAAAGTTTTTAAGTTCATATGAACTTTTGTTACAGTTTAAACTCATGAGAAATTGGAAAACGGAGATTTCCGCTGACTTCTGAGGTACCTCTGAGGTAGCTGTCAAATCTGGAAAGCTCATAAAAAATCTCTATTTGCTAAGTAACCCTGTTTTAAAATTGCTGAGAAGAAATTCCAGTTATGAGGAAAGACAATGGATTAGTTAAAAATTCCGTAAATTAATAATTTTAATGACTACCGACAGGTAGGGAATGACCTCCGAGGTTCTCATGATTAATAAATTTTAAAAGTTCACAGTTTCTCCCATGCTTGCAGGGTTTATTGTGGAAATAAACTGTTGGCTTGATGTGAAAGATTGACCTGATGATTTAGTACTAAAATAAAAAAGGAACGATTATTGTTTAAATCACGAATGACTTTAAAACGTCTATGCAGTTAGTTTTATGCATAAAAAATCAACTCAACCGACAATGAATTTGACTGTTTCAGCAGATAATCAAAATTATAACTATGAAAGTCAGGTAATTTTTCTAGGTAACATTTAGGTACTTAGAGGAACATGGGGTTGCATGCGTGCCTATAATCTAATTATATGCATGATAAGAGCTTACGGTACTCTGATAGCCGTTCTACTTAATCCTTAACTCTTTTAAATAAATGTGTAGATGCAGATTCTAGTTGACTTTCAAAGAGTTAGTAACGATAACAATATTACTCTGTCACGGGGGTTTAGTCTATAGTAATTTCTGCAGGGTTGATTTCTGTATTTCATTACCTTTTTCCCTTTGACTAAGTGAATAACATTAGGGATTTCTACATAGAATGATGCAGTGCAGGCATTACATTATTGCTCCGTTGAGCTAAAAAGTGAACGCCTAAAGATGATCTTTGCCTTTCGGCGGACCGCAGAGAGGCTGTTGGAATTTTTTATGCATCATTTTCAGACAGTAGATTCCATTCATTATATTCTAGTGTAGCACTCGATTCGATTGTACTAGTAGAGGGAAGACTCCATTGCATATAACATCAGACGCTGGTTGGTTTGATTTAAAAAATGATATTGCAACTACCGTCAGTTCATGAGGATGATGATGATGAAATGAGACGCTGTGTGGATGTTAAATGGGGATGAAACGATAGGCGTTTTCCAAAGCTGACATCAAATGAGATGGTAATGAGGATTTCTGAATAGATTTATTATATGGCTTTGTGTAGGTGGATTCGTTAATTTCATTCGTGGCTGTGTCATAAAGTTATAGAATTTCTGCCACTCGACTCAACTGCTTGTATGAAAATTCATGTTTATGAAGTTTTAGTTAAAAGTGGTTTAGTTTGGTATGGAGTATTTTTAGTTGCAAATATCTAGATATAAGTAGAAATAAGGATCTCATCTTCGTTTTGAAATCAAATTCATATTCAAGATGCCTGTCATGTCAGTTATATTGTTGATTGTCCTCTTTGAGCTTTCGTCATACAACAGCACAACGAAATGCAGCTGAAAGGGTTCTAGGAGTCATGCAAACTTTTGTTATGTTTTATATTTGTCCGTTTATGAATTTATTTTTGCTTTTGCTACAAACTTATTAGGCTAATAATGCATTTTTTTAAATGTTTCTAAATTAATAGGGAAAGAATGAACACCGTACTTGTTAGCTAAGTGGTAGCAATTCATAATTGACGTGAAACCAAGTAATGAAAGTACGAGTTAAAATTTCCACTTAGTGTCTCAAACAATTAACTTACCTGTTACAGTTACTTATTCTTAATGACTATTTGATGACGACTGTCCGGACAGTCATAACAAGTTTAAAAGGGAATTGTTACAGCCAGACACAAAAATATGTGTATAAGTATCGATGTCTCCAGAGAAAGCTTACATAAAACTTTCTACCATTACTAAGGCCAATACGTTTAGGCCTCCGAATGAAGATAAGAATTGGAAAGAAGATTGCTATTTAAGTAGTAGAGAGTTCTGGCTAACTGGAGTATCAGCAAGAAAATACGGATTGTCATTGTCGTCTCATTGTCATTATTAGATAATTACCTTACCTGTCTTTATAGCCGAAGTAAAATGCGTACGTGAGAGAAGAAACGAGCCATGTTAGATAGACTTTTTGGAATGTCTACACATTTAATTGCCTCTCATAAAACTACATCAAATCACGCAGCCAGTGTTAATTATTGGAGTCCAGTATAGTTTCATAACCCTTTAATTAATATCTTCCGTTATTTGGTTGATCAAATCACGATCTTGCCGTTTGCTCCTGATCTTTCTCTCGATGCTCTTTCACTTTTCACCAACTTTTTTTATTTTATCTTTATATCTTTACGTATAAATAGTCCTTCTTGCATTATGGTAGTCATTATTTGTAATAAGTGTGGGTGGAGTGGTAACAAAAACCTTTCATCAAACCTTAGACATATTTTAACCGAAGTCTCCAGAAAGAAAAGAAAGGTCTCCTATCTTATTAGCATTTAAAACCTTGTATTTTAATTATCTAGGTTACAGCCATCATATGGGAGACGGGGTCCAACAGTTGAGTGATTTGACAAACGGAAACGGTCAGAATTCCAACGGCATCGGTACAGCCTCCGGACCTCCAAGTGGGTCAGGAGCTGGAAGCGGGGACGAGAATGGCTACGTCCCCCAAGGTTATGATACAGACCAAGACTATCATTCAATATCGGACAACGGGACGCATCCAGGATACGTGGAAAATTCACCCGAGTTCTACTCCTCATCCCTGTTAGAAAAAGCGTTCCCACAAGCTACTTTCATCAACAAGAACTTTGGCAGAAGTAAGTGCCTGTTTTAAGTACTGATTTTTATTACAATCCTGCAAAATCTTTTTTTCGTGATTTTATCATTTGTAAAAACAAAGTACCGTATTTCCTGATTTAATTCCCCACCCCGAAATAATTCTCCCCCCCCCGGTTTAATTCCCCAGGGGGATTGGGCCATTTGAAACAATAATTCCCCAGGGGAATTAAATCGGGAAATACGGTAGAAAGAAACGATAGACGGATAGAAATAAACTAAAAAATTTGGGCTTTATCTAATTTATCGTCGTAGATTAGTAAAGCATGTAATTCTTGTCTCAAGCAAGCCTTAAGTCGCGAGCAAACCCTGTAGGTATTAAATGATTAATAATAAGGTGATCTACGTGAATACCAAGGGGTTAGCCATGTGTTTCATTACAAGTAGGCACTTATTGAAATCTTAATCACGTAATTTTTATAATTGAACGTTTATCCAAGCGCTTTCCTTGGCAAAGATAGTTCCGTTGAAATTGTTATGCATTATATATTATGGTTATCATTCCTTTCAGTAATTCATACAGAAGGATAGTATTATTATTAATCAAAATCGTATGAGTGGATTAATACGAATGAACAGGAGTGGAAAATTGCTAACTTACTGATAACAGGCGTAAGTGAGTTGGCTAGCGAGCGAATTGGAAAGTTTACCAAGGAGTGCATTAGTTTAGTTTAATGCAAAGTTAGGTTGCGGAACTGACGTATTATTCACCCTGTTGGATCGAATAAAAGCCTTGATGTAATAGTATTAGTTGATAATAGTAATCTTAGCAGCAGCAGCAAGAGAGTTAATTGTTTTCAAAATATTCGCCCTATCTACATAATTTTTTACTAATTCAAGCAAGCCTTAAAAACAGCTTGCCCTAAGCCTCACTATGTGTACTTACTGTTTGTTTGAAATGCTAAGGATTTTGTTCGAAAGGGTGTGGCATGACCTCATGAATTATTTTTCGCATACATGTATCAACAGCGCAGTGTAATGCTAAGACAATTTGAGAGAACTCCGCGTAGGTTGGTAGACGGTAAAATAGGAACGCTTGCTTACTTAGGAGTAGTCCTTCAGGAGAAACCATGTTGTGCTAATTTTATTGGTATTGAGGTGCGATAACATTCTTTCATGGTACAAAGGTCTTAAATGTTTTAGCATGAAAATCCAATTTATCATGTTCATGATGGCTACCTTGCCGTTCGCTGCATTATTCTTTTAATGTCATTTAAAACCAACTATGGATAAATTGGTGGCATTGAAAATGGACCGCTAGGCTATTGTTTAGGTAATAAGTTGGACAAGTACTGATGAAAAATTTTAATTACTCCGATTGTGTAGATCGTTACCCCGGACCAAATGAAGGCTACCCCGATGCTTATGGCAGTAGTCCCCACAGTCATCATGGTCACTATGACTCATCCCCATCGTTCCAGACTGTACCAGGGAGTGGAGTGCCAACACCGGAGCATTGGTCCTCAGGTTCAGGCGTAAATTCAGGAAATGGGAGCGGTGGTGGCAGTGGAGGTAATACCCCTGTGGATATTTCGCAACTTGGAAATCACCACCTTCACCCAGCATATCTCCCCTCACACCACAGTCATAGGGATCAGATCTCTAGTAATCAACTTTCTCATCATTCCCACCATCACAATGGTCATCATTCTCATATGAACAACGGTGATATCAAACCAGTCATCCCAGCCTCCATGCTAAGTGGATATACAGGTATGCATATCTCGAGAGATTCTTCGATTTCCAAATCAACTGTCCATTGTTTGATTGCCGAGTTAAAATAGCGGATCACTTTCGTAAGACAATAAGGCAGCAGTGCATTAATGAACTTTATTATTATTATTATCCCCTTACCAGGACCTGGTGGTGCAGGAGGCCCTTGCTTTACAGGCTCAGGGCCTATTCAACTCTGGCAATTTCTACTGGAGCTTTTGACAGATAAAACCTGCCAAAGTTTCATCTCATGGACGGGAGATGGATGGGAGTTTAAGCTGACCGACCCCGATGAAGTTGCTCGTCGATGGGGAATTCGCAAGAACAAACCTAAGATGAACTACGAAAAGCTCAGTCGAGGTCTTAGGTACTACTACGACAAGAACATTATTCACAAAACGGCTGGCAAGCGATATGTATACCGCTTCGTATGTGACCTGCAGAGCTTATTGGGGTGAGTTTGTCTTGGAAAATATTTTTTTTAAATCTCTTGGTTAATTGCATGCCTTTTTGTTACTACGCTATAAGATTAATTTAGAATACAATTTAGAGTGGGTTTTTCTTAGCCTTCCCACTTCGATTTGATAATAACGTGAGAAAAGTTACAAGACGCTTTCACCTGTTTGGCTTTTGTCCTGATATTATAGCCTAGTACTGACAGGAGATAGAAAGAAGTGGAAATGTTTTTAGGGATGATTATAGCTCAAATCACTCATAATACTTAGTACCACAACAGTAGCCTGTAGTAAAAAATATTTTTCCCATTTCTGTTGCAGATACAGTCCCGAAGAGCTACATGCAATGGTGGACCTCAAGCCAGAGAAGAAAGAGGATGATTAAATGGATGGAATCGTCATTTATAAAAGATAAGCAGAATTGGTAGTGGTGGAAAAAGTAGAAGAGGAAGCAAAAAAAAGATCAAAAGGGTGACCATTAGCCAATGCATCCCCCAAATGTAAGTACCTTCAAGAGACAACAATTAAAGATACGAGACGCGAGAAACCCCCTGTATGGAAACCTTTGACCCAAGAACCCACGCTTCATTACATCCATCCACTCTTCTGCAACATACAACAAGGAAATCATATTATTATGTCTTTAGAAAGCTCTCTATGTGATTTTCGTCGTCATATCATAGTTTAAATGTATAGTTATTATTGTTACGACTACTTTTGAAAATGTTTCTAATGCTACGAACGAACCACTACTACTAAAAGTACATGCTAGGACCGGCCGTTTACGGCTGCAGGTGGCGAAATTGTACAGATTTATCATCTTCTGAAATATCGGTGATAGAAATCAAGCAGGTTTTATTCTGAGCCATATATTTTGTGTCCATTTAACCAATATACTTTCCCAATCCCCCTGCTCATCCATCAACGGAGTATCTTCTTATTGCCCATTCATTTACACTTTCCCTGAAGAAATCGTATTTTCTGTAGAAAAAGGTTGCTTACTTGTTTGTGACGCATTTTCAAGTGGGCACTGAATAAATACTTTTTCATAAGTGCCAACTTTGTGTAGGAAGTCAGACTTGACATATTTTCCCCGTCACCGTTAATTCCCCTTAGCCTGGTTTTCAACAAAGGATGAGACTTTCTCTGCAGAGCTTCTTGTATAATCTTCAGAAGTTGAGATATAAGGTGTGAAAGGTCTCATTCGAAAATTAGTTCAATTAAAACTTTTTTAAATGGTCAGTTAAAACGTCTGCTCGCAACACTAATCCCCATATTTCATGTAACGTTTCCAAGTCACATAAAACGGGATCATCCATATATACGAGTTGATATATTTTTAATTTATCTTAATAATCATCACATAATTTAGGTTTATAAGGCTAAACTAGATTAAGAATCACAACAGCACACTTAATTGTAAATATATCCCGGTAATTTTCCACAGAAAACGATTTATTACTTTTGTGAAAGTCTGTATCTAAGACATAACTAGGTAAAGAAAAACAGGAATTTATTAATTATAAGGGTTTTCTCATCTTTTTTAAAGATTATAGATGTATATCGTTCAGAACTACGGCATTCGAGTTAAGATTTAGTGCAAGAGACAGTAATATACTAAGCTTATCATTACTATGTGTTATTCCCTAGAATAGGTAGGTGTAGAAATGTTTTGACGTTAAAGACAAACTGTCAATCAACTTCGGAGTGGATTATGTTACTTATGCGTTGAAAATAATGATTTTATTTTTTGAATCAATTTCATTCAGCTAGCAGCAGCCATGCTTCTACTTTTTGCAAAAAGATTGAACTAAGCTCATTTCTTTCTAACCTATTCTGCATCAGTTAATGGCTGACATAAGCTGTGGTTTATGGGAACATGTTGTAAAAAAATTAGGAACTTAAACATAATGTCTAACTGTCTGTCTGTGCGTGGCTCAAAATAGTAAAATTTAAAGATTAATGTTTAGTTGTTGAGTTAAATCTAGTAAAAGTTATTTAGTGTTCGACTAGAGATGATAAGTGTGAATCCGTATGCTATAAATAAGACGCAGCAGAAGAGGGAGTGTATTTAATTAAATCAAGTAGATTAGCATTAAGTAGTATGTTAACTAGGAGGGTTAGAAACGTTAAATATATATTATATATAATATTTAGTGCAGTATTTCGTCAACGGGGAGAGATCTATGGGATTACTACTACTTCAGTACATATTAGTGTTTCTAGGAATATTGTCTTTTAGCCAGTATTGATGACACACGAGATAATTGAGAATAACTATCCGCATCATCTTCTCGAAATTTCGTCTACAAACGATACTGCTAGCTGACAATGGAAAGCCAATACTGGAAGTCGGTATGTGATCTCTATAGCTAGAACTAAAATATATAAAGGATTTGACAGATCTCTCATCTTCTTTGGTAGGAGTGCGTCTGAGCTTTTTTATTTTTTTAAACTAAGCTTTATTTCTTAATTAAACATTAAGATACGATTAGGCTCTTTAACTCCCTGTCAAAGTCTTGCAATGAAGGAAACTGCCGTATTTCATGGTCTCATTAAAAAAAATACTGTAGAATTCCGGTTATTCGGTAGGAAAAATTCATGATTTTTTTTGCTAGAATGGCGTTAGCTATCATCATTGGGAATACATTTGCTCATGAAAATTGAACTAACTGATTACGACTTTCGATAAGTTACCAATGGTGAAAGCCACTACTATTTCAAACCAATAGAACAAATCCAAGTGCCTTCAAACGAAATCAATCATTTATAGCTGTACGGAATGATATAAAAATTGTTAACTGTTTTTCATCAAATTATAAACTACTACGACTGTCTTTCTATGTTGATGAATGTAGTTGAAAAAAAAACGGGTGTGTACAAATGAATTTAATGTCGATATGATAACTTAACTTGACTAAAAAGTAGATTGAAAAGTGGTTACTATGTCACGTAACGTATCATAACGTAATAACCATACATTTGTGTATTCATTAGATAGACTCTATAGTGTTATCAATCAATGGAAAGGAATAAAATGAACCCCATAGTTGCAGCTCTTAGTTGCTTTTGCACTGTCGGGTCCGTTGATAATCGTATTCCACAGCTAACTATACCAAATTTTGTTGAATTGGACAGACATGTTTAATACGATTTTAAATTTTTGTACTTGTTCCAGATTAAGATGTACTTAAATTACAAGTCTTTTTCTGTTTTAGTTTTAAGCTAAATAATTCTACCACAGCGTCTATCACTCACCCATGTACACATTTACATTTCATTAGCACTCTGCCAGTTGCCAGTAGTGTAAATTATTTATGTGGTCTAGTAAAAACATGAATTTCTATCGAAAACCGCATCGCATTTCACACCGCACCTTACCGAATACCACCTCTTGTTGCTATTATTAGTCATTAGTCAGATCAGAAATTGTCAGGTTTTTACCATTCATTATTATAAATAACCATATGAAAAGCCATTTAAATGGATTCTGCAAAGAAAATATAGCCCCGTGTCTGTCCTTGGAATCAAATTAATGCTACTACTGTTTTTTTGTACGGACTACTTCATTCCTAAAGTTAGCAATGAATGTAATTGGTAATTAGAGTTGAAATTAATTGTCAACGTTCTACCCCTGCTTGACACGTTTAAATACTGAGTTATCCATTGTTTTAAAATTGAAAATAGTTTCGTTTCGTTCGATACAAGAATAAGTATGAATGTTGATTGTTGACTGTCGCTAGCAAATAGATGGGGAAGTGGATGAACAATAGTTGCATGCTAATTATAATTTGTTTGACTTTGTTTGTATGGTAAAGTTTTAGTATCCAAGCACTTATCTCCTCCGAGTTAAATTCGTGTATACTTACTTATGGATAAGCACACACACAGTTTATTATTCTGGTCGCACATTTTATATACTATTTTAGCAGCATACAGATCATAGATTAACTAATTATACCATTTGTCACTTATCTTTTGGCATATAATAATTCACCTAGGTTAAGGATAATTTAACATAGATAACGGTATAAGTACATGGTCGATGTTAAACTTGGACGGTACGGTGGAAGTATGCCAGTCGATGTTTTGTGTTATAATATTGAACATAAGTAAATTTTATCCGTCTAGAAATAAGAAAAACAAAAAACTTATATAATTCTACACATTTCTAGCTACGTACCTACAACTTCGTGTAGTTTAATCACAAACCGTTAAGATGAATATGAAGTAATACAATTAAAAAAGAAATACATATATGTGTACGACGTTACGTAGGCATATTTTAATATTGTGTTACGTGGATAATATGATATGAAAATTATCGCGAAGTTGGTTGTGCTGTATGTGTAATTCAAAAAATAATAAAATACTGAAAAATATCGATCATTGACGCCTGAAATTGTTTATTTAATTTGCTTTTACATAATCATATCAGTATTATTACAAACTGATTGATGTAGCCAATTAATGAGATTCATAAGTAATAAAACAAGCGTATTATGTTCGTATATTCTGAAACTGATAGGTGTTATACTGAGGATGGATCGATGGATGCAATAAAACGTCTTAAACTACCAACAAAATAATGAAATAAGGAATGCTTTTCTTTATCGCATCGCATTGCAGCGTTCTAACCGTCATCAAAACTACTAGGTAGATTATTAGCATAAACTTTTCCCATGACATTGAAATTGAAACTAACTAAACATTCAACTTACGTCAGGCATTATGACATTGTTAAGCAGAAACAACTTTGCGCCGACTGGAACTTTTATCCAAGATCAAGGTAAATTGTTAAAAAATAGTTAATATTAAAAGCTTTAGTCTTAACTACTTCTGGTGAGCGAGCTAGAGAGCTTGGTGAGAGCTTCTAAGCCCAGCTAACTGGATTAATATGACGTAAATCCAATAACTAAAGCGGTGGTGCAAACACCAATTGAATGGAAATTAATTTGATTACCATGAACCCGGAGGCTAGGAAGGATTAGTGAAGTCAACTTAAATCTGCTAATAAATTAGTAGCTTGCTGCCTTATCGTAGTTCACCATTTTAATAATTTAGCTTTAAATGTACTAATCAGGGGATTACTGCATGAATAATGAAAAGTTCTTGTTTTCCCACGATGCGCTTTCTACAATAAAGTGAAAAACATCCGGATCTAACCGAAAGTTTCCATAATTGGAATGTTATTTCTATCCTAGATAAGACATGCTATTCTGGACGGATGTGTTTTTTTCATTTACATACAGGCGATTTACTCACCACATGAAATGCATACGATTAAACCACATGAAAATTTGGCCAAGAAGTAGATAGATGCAACTTGGTGGATAAGCACATTTGGAAATATGGGACGATTCATGTTTGCACAAATTGGTGGTATGGTACCTTAACTAAATGCCTGAGCTGCAACGGCGACTCAGAATATTCAGTCTCCATCACTCTAACCCATAAAATCATTTCCCCTCCCCTGTCCTATCCCCAAGGACCCCTTATCTTATCGTAGCTTCCATTGGCTCCTACCTTTATGCATTTCAGATTTGATGTAGCATGGGTTCTAGAACCCTTATCGTTGCTTTTTGCGATTTGAAGTCGCTACAAATCCTGCAACCGCATGGGGCATCGGAGCAAATATGGTGCATCCATTTTTTTTATTCTAGTTCTAGCATATCCAAGATGTTCCTACCTTCAACATATCCTATATTTGGAAATAAGGTCTTGAAGACTTGCCCCTTAATAATAGGGAATACTTTCTATTTACCCGTACAACAGTTTTTACGACCAATGTCTATGAAAAGTTCCACGTTCATTTCTATCAAGACAAATGAGACACCAATAAGGACTGCGTATGCCACACAAACTGAAGCCAAGTCTGATAGTTTGAAAAAGTTCCTTCAATTGCAGTTCCGACAGTTTTAATCTGCCTTGAATACCTAATCCTTACTTTTTCAATCATATAAAAATTAAGGTCTGTCCAAAATCTATAAAATCCATGCTCTTGAAATTGTTCAATCTTTCCAAAACTGTTTTTATAAAATCAAACACGACCGTACCCTTCAGTCAGCAATTTTTCGAAAATATCCAAGCCTGCCTAATTGTAGCCTCCTCACCTACTTCCAGCATAAAAAAAATCAGAAGATTGTGAAATTGGATGAAAGAACAATGTGTCATGTTGGGCAAAGCTACCATTACGTTCATGGAAAGAAATACCACAATTTGTGGAAAGAAATCTTCGATTATTAAATAATTTCAAATTCCGATGACGTAGGGACCTACCGTACCGTAATGTCCCCCCTTAATTACAATTAATAACCCCATAAACCCCTTTTAATTGTATGTTAAATTTGACCCTAAATAAAACTGAAAAATTAATAAGTGTCCCGGGACACTATTCGAGTATATACGGTATATTGATATTGATTTCTAACCACAACCAAGGGGTTCGGTACACAGGGTACGTCCTTGTTTGTACCATACTTTTCCATTGTACCCCCTAGATTTCTCCTAAGGCCCTATACTTTCCATATGAAGCAGGCTCCGCCCAGCCACACCCCCTCCTATCCTTTAATGCTACTTTATACCCTGGCCTTTCCATGACAAGGTCAGGTCAGGTCACCTTGAGAAATGCTCCTGAAATAAAACTCTTTGTCTACCTCACTTTCTGTGAATATTAATCCGAGCAGATGGCTCTCCGTTTCCTACGAGGAATCTACCACCAAATATCCTCACTTTTTAAACCTATCACTTTTTACTTAAAGAAAAACCATAAATTCCTCCTTATTCTATTCTAGCATATTCCTCCATTTCATAATAATAAACAAAAACAATACCTATAACCTTCCTTCTTCTACTTTTTTACAAGTTTTTTTATAATTTTGGATCATCTCAAGCGTCCCAGCGTCCGGTTCAAGCGTCCAAGCGTCCGGTTCAAGTGTCCAAGCGTCCGGTTCAAGCGTCCCAGCGTCCCAGCGTCCGGTTCAAGCGTCCCAGCGTCCGGTTCAAGCGTCCGAGCGTCCCAGCGTCCGGTTCAAGTGTCCAAGCGTCCGGTTCAAGCGTCCGAGCGTCCCAGCGTCCGGTCCAAGCGTCCGGTTCAAGTGTCCCAGCGTCCGGTTCAAGCGTCCGAGCGTCCGGTCCAAGCGTCCGGTTCAAGTGTCCAAGCGTCCGGTTCAATCGTTCCAGCGTCCGGTCCAAGCGTCCATGCATGGATTACATATTAAAATATATGTCAACAAAAATCTAAATATTTGGTGAGAGTCTTTGATAATTTTTTATTACATTGCAATTGCATCGCCTCGCAAAACTGTATTATTATGATTTCTTTCTGATATTTTAATTAAAAAAAGGAAGACAAAAAGTCTGAGTTGGATGTTGGAAAAACCCTTAAATATTTACAAGTTAAATTCCACGTGTTTTTGTTTTTTGTTTCTAGATTCTTCTAAATAGATCGATCTTAATCAAGATGAGCCATAATTGGAGTGAAGAAAGGGGGCATCCGCTGCGTTATATTTTTGAACGGCAGGTTTTTGATGTGGGACCTTACAAAAGACCCATCGTAGACTTTGCCATGAGGAGCTCGGGGTTTGACGGGGTTTACAGGAAGAATTTAATGGGTCATTTTGGTTGCATAAATGCTATCGAGTTTTCGGATGATGGGAGTCTGCTAGTGTCAGGTCAGTTTGGTTAGGTCATTTTTATAAATTAATTGAAAAATTACGGTAAATTGAAGGTTTTTATGACCTTACGACCTTCAGGTGGGGACGACCGGAGGATTCTGTTGTGGAAAATGCATAAAGCCATTGTTGGGAAAGAGGAGCCTAGGGTTATGGACGCGGAGCATTCCAGCAATGTTTTTGCCCTTAGTTTTAACTCCTCGAATTCTAAGGTCTTATCTGCAGGGAATGATGACCAAGTTATTGTTCATGATATCGCTACGTAAGTAGTCTAATTGTGTGAACCAGATTATAATTAAAGTGTTGGCTAAAGATGGGTGGATTGTATCTAATTCAAAGGTTGTTTACTGCAGGGGTGTGCCGGTAGATTATTTTGTGCAAGAACAACCTATTTTCGGAGTAAGTAGTGATCCTCTCAATGATAGTATCTTTTGTACTGCTGGAGACGATGGAAAATTGTTTTTGTATGATATCCGTGAATCAAGCAGTGGTAAGTTTAACGGAGGTTTGTGTTTATGTTGTATTTTTTGGGGGGTGGAAGTAATTTATTTTTGGATTTTGTTTTAAAAAGAGCCGTTGTGCCTTGCAAAATCGAATTCAAAATTTCATTCAGTGATGTTCCATCCTCGTGAAACTAGACTTTTAGTAAGTGCGAATGCTAAGGAAGGCGTGGCTTTATGGGACCTTAGGATGCCTTTGAAGTATGTGAATTAACGAGAGTGCGAGGAATGTTAGACAAATTCATTGGTAAAACGATTGGGTTTTTATAGGTCGCTGATACAGTATGGACGACAAACGGGTCAACAATGCTGTATGGGTGCTCGGTTTAATCGTGATGGTTCTCAAGTTCTTGCCCTTCGTCGACGGCTGCCACCAATCCTATATTCCACATATTCAAGGGGGCACATGTTCCAGTTTAATCATCCGAGTTACTACAATAGTTGTACTATGAAAAGCTGCTGCTTTGGAGGACCTGAAGATCAGTTTGTGATAGCAGGCTCGGATAACTTTGATGTCCATATTTGGAAAATTCCAGTGGACGGAAGCAATAGTAAGTAAAGTTGCCCTCTACCATTTCTGCTATTCTTTTGCTGAATCTCTAGTTAATAGATGAATGATGAAATGGGAATATTGTTAAATTATACTGTAATATAACTGTACTTTGTAGGATGGATTAACGAAGCTTCCTTGGTATTAAACGGCCATCGATCTATAGTAAATCAAGTTCGGTACAATTATGCACATGATACGGTTGCCTCTGCGGGAGTTGAAAAAATGATAAAGGTATGCGAGCTTAAATTCATACTCTGTACTCTTACAAGTTCTTCAGGAGTTTTTTCTGTTTGTTTAGATTTGGAGTCCATTCCCACTACCAGTAGAAAATTTGTTGAATAAGGACATATCAGGAATTAAAGCTGAGGCGTCACGGCGGGTTTATTCACACGAAGAGTATATTCGCCTGGTTTTGCGTTCTGGTGAAGCGGTATGTAGATTTAGCTCTTTTCTATCGTAGTATATTTTGTTTGTTTAGGATCTTATTAAATTGGTTCTGTTACTTTGAAATATTCAGCAATTCCCAATGATGACTCAAGATCCTCTGAGAAAAACGATTCAGGAAGATACAAGAATGATGGCATTTTTTGATGCCCTAGTTCAGCGAGATATCACAGCCTTGTCTGAAGATGAACGAGAAGAGGAAGATTCGAACTATACAAATACCGTATACAGCAGTAAGGAATCATCCTCAGACGACGCTGATCCAAGTGGTAATGAGATATTTTACGTAATTAAATTCTTCATCCTTCCTTAAACCCTTTGGCAGTACATAGTAGGATCATTATTTTTCAGAATTCGTAACTCCATCAACCAGCAGTGACGTTGAAGGCACGAAAACTCCTACTACAAGCACTAGTCAGAGTCAGTCAGCCATTATAAATTTAAGTCAACTAGAAACTGAAGAACCGGAGCTTAGTCCCCGATTAGTTTCAATAGAAGATTTGCCTGTAATTCAGTCTGATTCAGAAGACAACAGCAATGAAATGAATGCCGCAATAGGTCCAGAATTAGAAATAAGACGACTCGTCTTCGGTCTGAATTCATCTACTTTTCATGTTTTAAGCGTAAATGAGGATTTGGTAATAGACAATCCTACTGCTGATGCACCAATTCTCTCTACAGA
Source organism: Hydroisotoma schaefferi (assembly GCA_034682405.1). Taxonomy (NCBI): domain Eukaryota; kingdom Metazoa; phylum Arthropoda; class Collembola; order Entomobryomorpha; family Isotomidae; genus Hydroisotoma; species Hydroisotoma schaefferi. Next base: position 43,731 of record JAQFZX010000121.1, read on the forward strand.
TATTTCTGAAAGCTCGGCAACAGAACCGAATCGGTTGACATGTTTAATCAAAGCCAAGGAATGTTATTTAAGGCGCTTAGCAAAGCGACAGAATAAGTTTGAAGGAAGAAACTGTCTTAGCAGGAATCTGAAATCTCTGGCTATGGGGTCTAAACTTGGTGAAAAGCGAAGGAAAAGGAAAATACCAAGTACTTCCTCTTCCTCAGAAGGCGAAGATGCCGCTTCTAGTGGGTACTTCATAAGTATAAATAGACAAAGAGTATCACGGCCACATAAGAGCGCTCAGACCCTAAGGAACATTTACGAATCCAACCAGTCAAATGAATCAAACTCAAGATTGGAATCTCCTGTTCGCTTGCCGCAAAGAAACCCGCATTCCACTCCAGTTTATGATAGGTCTAATAATGATGTGACTCCTAATAATGGAGAAAACAATTACCAATTAGTGAAAGACTTAATGACCCGACCACAAAGAACCTACTCTAACAATAGTTCTGCTTCGTCGACCTCCTCCTCTTCTTCTACTTCTACATCTAGCTCATCAGAAAGTGAATCAAGTGATAGTAATTGTAGTCGTGCAACGGGTAGCAGTGGTTGTGTACTAAGTACATCACACCTTGATCCTGGGGGAAGATACCATGACAAAGCCGTTTCGAAAAAGCGAGGGGTCACAAAGATGAAAACATTATCAAGTTCTTTTGAATACTCCACCTTAAAAACTGAAACAAGGTCAAAATCTTCAAAGGCATCGCGAAAAAGACGCCGCATGTCATGCCGACCCCGACTTCCATGTCAGAGCGTAAGTGGAACTCAATCCGTGAAAAAAAATGATGTAAAGGTAGCGTCAGAGTCAGAGCTTTGTACACCATCAGATAGCGGAATAGAGATGAGCAAGACCAATGAGCCTGGTTGTTCGAAGAATTTCAAAAACTTTATTTCGACGACGGCAGTTCAAAGAAGCGATAATGGAAATTTAAGAAGTAGGAGTAGTAGTAGTGATTGACTGACTAGAATGATCTCGGAGTTTATATAGTATTTTATGTAAATGTTAATCAATAAACTTGAAAATTTATATCCGCTTCTTATAAATCGTTGTTAACCCGTTCGCAAAAAGTACAATAAAATAACGCCTCGCCAAATTGTTATTAAAATTAGAAGTAAAAATGCTAACTTCAATCAAAGGCTCAATATTTGTTTTAATTTTCGTCATCTCATAATACTTCTTTTATTAAACAACATTTAACACAAATTAATTCTCTAAAACACACTTAATTATTTTTTAAATGAGATACAGCAGCTACCTAAAATACTTACTGGTTCCTAGAATAGATCCCTAAGAGCTTCTTCTACTATGGAATGGTTATAAGTAAGTTACGAGTCATGAGGTCAAATTGTCAAATATAATCGTCAAGTTCCTGCGTGTAAAGTTCATTAAAAAAAATTGGCGATGCAAGGTTTTTTGAAACTGAAGTTGCAAAATCTCACTTTTATGTACGCCATAGGTAACTAAACTTACGTAGCATTAAGATGAAGTTGAATGAAAAAGTTGTTTATTTGTGCCTGATTATGCGTTTTTACGATCATTTTGTTTCTTAAATGAGTTGTCTAATCGTGACTTTAATGACACGAGGAAATTAGAAGTAACTTATTAGTTTTTTATAGAGGTGGAGAAAGCAGCCCTTGTGGCGAGTTTGTACTTAAGTTTCTTGCAGCATTAAATTAATACGCTTTTAAATAGATTGTAACGTTTGGCAATCGTTAAATTGACTACGAATGTTTCGAAACTTAAATACTGATAGTATTAAGGTTAAAGTTAAACCAGAATGTAACGTTAGGTCATACATTACATTTGGTCTATGTCAAGGAAATATAGAAAGCGTTCTTTCTCATCCAAAGGCAACAAGAGATAGATGTATAAAGATAATGAAAAACATTTTAACTAAAATGGGTTTTGGAAGGTTTTCATTTCTAATATAGTGTGAAGTGAAGCGAAGGTATATGATCTAAAGTTCTGTTCTGATATGCGTTGCATTAGCTTCAGTTTTACTGTCAATTCATAGAAATGAGTAACGTTTCGTCTTTCGTCCTATTGTGCAGGACTTTAGTTAAAATACGAATGCAATAGTCCTGCTTCCGCTCCAATTATTTGCTAGCTTTATCATTAACTGTTAACACGATAGAGTGTCCAGCTAAGTAAAAGTATTGTATCTCAGGAACAGCAAGCCATTAAGTAGTTCCCTTACATCGCCTTATGTTATTCGATCCCATTAATTAAAATGCTACTGTATCTACCTCATGATTTCATGTACCTACTTGACACCTACAGTAACCACTGTAATTAAACGAGTAATCTAGCAATAACTGCCTATAATCAGTTGCCCTAGTTGGCTTCGCTACTACATAGAAACTTGGAATGTTTGTTGTCTATTGAACGGATTTGTTGGTGCTTGTCCGGTCCTTGCAAGCGGAGCGGCCCAATCAGCGTCGAAAGGGTCAGCTCCTAATGATTGTGACCTAGGAGGACCGGTTCTAAAACCAGGTTTAGGGATGCCAGTCGCTGTCTGCTGTTGCTGCAATGATGCTGGGGCGTGTTTTAAACCGGGGGTAGGATTCAGAGTACTGGATACTGTTACAGGAGTGGAAGAGGATACTGATGAGTTCGGGATAGCTGAGGGTATCGTTGACGCGTCTGTAGCGTTTCGACTTGCCGATGATAAAATACTATTGGAAGGAGCACAGTTTAATGGAATATTTTCCTTTATGGGACTAATTTTTGACTGATGAGATATTTGCTTGGAATTATGGTTTTCATTTAAATTGTTCATCCAGGAGTCTATATTTTTCTTAGATGTAATGTTCGACTGCTTTGGATCTTTCTCAATTGAATTCGATGCTGGCAAAGCTGCCGTATTGAAAACGGGTAGAGTAGGTTTGACTGAGGTTCCAACTTCTTCATCCCATGGGTTGGTGAATTTTGTTGGGAACTTATTGAACGTATTCTTTACTCCGTTCTATGGTTATATGATAAAATCAAATGTGGGTTTAACATCGTCACTTCACTTCAGTTCGAGCAACGCTTATTAAGTTCAAAACTTACTTTCGATTCATCATGGTTTGCTGCTAGAAGAGACAAGCCTTGAGTAACTTGCTGGCAAAGTTCGGATACCAAGTCTTTATTTTCAACTTTTGCCATCGATAAGTTTATTTCTGAAGAGGTGTTGCTGGACGAGGATTCGGGTATGGTCCCAACTATGAAGTACATTTCTTATTAATAAAAGTAAAGAATTCTAGCTTTACGGCCATTATCTTGCTAAGAAAGTAACGTTAAGTCTAAATACCATTGGAAGAACCAGTGGGTAGAGAATGAAGTCTATTTCGCTGCGTTCTTGGGGGTGGTGCCGGGCTAGCTGAAACTGCCAGAAACAAAAAGGCATAAGTACTTTTAAGCTTCCAAATACTTGCTACACAGAGTCCAAAAAATATGCTACTTACGTGGAGGGTTCGTGCTAATTAAAGAAGCAGGATTTGGAGTAGGATACAAGTTCAAAGCATTTTTTTGCGTCCTCTGAAGATTTGAAGGTAATTCATTCAACCTCAGTGAAAGCTGTCGTTTAAATGGCGAATGATTTGCAAGCTGGGAGAATCCGCGGAAGGAACCCTGCCTTTCCAACATCTTCGGAGGGGCATGAGGTCTTTCAATCGCATGAGTAGGTACAGCCGGTGTTCTAGCCCCCGCAAGTGATGCAGGCGTGTCTACTGAAGATGATGTTGATTTCAAACTTATAGAGTCAGTCATAGAATTCACTCGGAAACTACCAGATCTAGTGAAAGTTGAAGTCTTGGAATCATAAGTCATTGTTACTCCACATTCCTTCTCCCGTTTCTGCTTTCTCTCCAAGCAAACGGCAAAAGCACAACCCACCGCATGGCTTAATCTCTCTCCCTATAAAGAACAATTACACAAATACATTAATTCATCAAACTTCTATTTATTTCATGTAACAAACGACCATTCCCTGAAGAGGCTTTAATTACCCATTAAAGGCAAAAGTCCCTTTATAAATTATACAAACAAGAGTAACAAGCCGTTCCTACTCCACAAGCACACAGCTCTGGGTGTGGGAACTTAACTTGGGAACTGTTAGCAATGCAGGAAGATTGAAACTATATAGCATTCATTAGACACGAAGTAATTAGACGGATTCTCTATGCAAATGGAACATATTTGCACTTTATGTGGTAATTCTATTCCAACTCATGGTTACTTACCGAGTCCTTTGAAGCTAGGAATCCATGGCACATCCATCTTCTAGTAGTTCCATCCCTACAAATGTATGAAAACCCTCGTTCATGATTACGGTCCGGTGCACAGAATGATACTTTCTCTATCGTTTGATCCACTATTAATCCCTGCAAGCAAAAAGCAAATAACTTTTTAGTCGTGGTCACACGGTGGTCGTGGTTTGGTGGTTGTGGCAAACGATTCCATTAGTTTGCTCTTTGTCTCATCCGGTTAGGATTTATTTCCACCAACAACAACTTCCCTGAGATTGAGGTCATATGAAGGAAAAATAGCAGCTACCGACAACCACTCTGCAGGCTTTAATTCCCTTGGGAAATTATTCTTGATACATCAACATCAGTCAAAGAAACAGAAATGGTTTAAGTGTACCATTTGGTGCAGGTTAATTTTAGACATGGACAGGTAGAAGAAATTATTCTGGGATACAATATGAATATCTGAGTGATATGAAACCCCAAAATACCCCCTTTGACCCATGATATTTTTTAAAATGTTATTGAGCTTTCTTTTCTTACCCTCGTATCATCTTCCACTACTCGGAGCCCATCTCCAGTTACATACAAATTAGCTTTCACCGGTCTTCTTCTGGAAGCCTGTGAATAAAACATCAATACATTTAGCCATTAGCGCAAGGTACTCTCCGAAAGTACCATTCTCCTGTAAAAAATCTCCTAAACCCTTGTTTTATCTTCAACTTTTAAAAAAATTAGTTCTCTTCATTAAGGAACTTACTCTTAAAACTTTCATAGCCTCCTCGCAAACTTGCATCCCACGCGACTCGAAAACTTCCACACAACCGAGGTACTGAAATAAATTCGATTACAAACACATAAGATACAAAACCAATTAGAGAACACAAGTCCAGCCACACTTAAAAAGTAAGCTCTTTACTGCTAAGACTGGAACAAACAACAAACTAGCAATTAAGCCCGTTATGCCCAGTGTGTGTTGAAAAGAAAGCTTTGTCTAGAAAAGTTTGGTTAATAAAAGCTGGCGGAAGTAAAAAAAAAAGCATAGTAAATTGCATAGAAAGAGTAGCAATGAAAGCAATTGCAAAGTTGTATTCACAAAAAGGGAATAAAGCTACCTGAACCTGTTTATTAAACGTTCGTAGACGTACAAAAAATCGAATAAAGCTAGTGGTATTCTCCTATCACGTTTTACACCAATAAGTATGCTTTGCTCTGTTCGATCCTTTTATAATGACAACGTGACTTGGGAAATAAACTGACATTTGTAAAAACAAAAGCATCCCTTACACAGCTTATAATAAATGTAATACGACGAATGAGAAAAAGTATAAAAGGAAGATGAAAGATGAGAGAAAGCAGAGGTAGATGGGAAGCATGCATGGAGAAAGTGGAATTTTTTCCAACTTACTTTGAGATGGAAAGTACAATTGCCAGCTCGAACGGCCTCTTCGTCAGCTTGCCATTGATGCGGTTTGGAACTTTCAGGTCCGTCTTTTTTACGACGAAATGACTCCCTTAGAGATCTTCGCAAACGGTCCATTCGCTGCATCTTGTCAACTTAGAGCATGAGACGGTGGAACAGAGAAAGATATATTGGGTGCAATCCTGGTTCATCCACGTATATTTGTGTTATTTTTCGGGACGGTATATTGCTTCAAGTTTTGTCTGTTTTCAGTTTCACGGGTGAAATAAAATCTACCGTCTTTTCACGGCCTGAATTATCCCCAAGTAGCCATTAAGAGGACACCTGTCTGTCTGTAACGTGACAAAATAATATCGACTCAGTTTAAAGATTACTTTTAGCATTGTTTTTAGCAGGTGTGTGTAGGAAAGTGGATGTAATAAATTTTGCAACCGAACTAAACTTTTTTGGCCAACATCTTTCTACGTACTGAGCTACATAATGTAAATGTGAAATGAAGGCTTTGAATTTAATTCTAAGACTCAATGCAATGCTGCATATGAAATATTCTTGCCATGTTTTCTTTTCTGCGCTTTCTACTGCGAAGTTAATTAATGCCATTTACAGTAACAGTTCACTTTTCACTACAATAATTAATAAGTCGACATAAGAAAGATCTCTGGTTGTTTTCACTCGAGTGAAACGAGTACATTTATTTGATTTGACCTATTTTGTATTACAAAACAGAGTTAACCTTCTTTTGTCAAGTCATGACTCTAGATTTCAGGTAATGGAATGGCCCAGACAGAAGTAAAATACAATAGGAGCCCGTTTGATTTATATTTGTGTATCGCAGAAAACCTATTTAAAGGAAAATGTTTTGACAGGATGAAATTTCAATCAGAATCCTTCTTCTGCAGACTTCTCCCATGAATACCTTGAGAAATCTTAGATTATGTCAATCCCCAATCAGGGAGAGGGATGTATTCACAAATAATAAAATAAATCGGTAAAATACATAGACTTGCTTTTGCTTTGATACCATATTATTTCATCAACGTCAACATCTCTTAGTGCTATATAATCAAAATTCATTATTTACAAACAGAACTGGCAGAAGCAGAAGTTGCTGTAAGAGACTATTATTAGCGTTTGCAAAACCTTTAATTAAAGCAAACGAAACTCTTTAGTGATCCTTTGCATGTTTCTAACTAACATTTAGATTAAGGCTTTCCACGATGGATTTGGACTATAAATGTACCAATCATGCAATTGTAAGAAATAGGCATCTTACAAGTAGAGTTTTAGCGCTGTCAATTGGGCTTATGTAGCCATGTAATCCGTCCGTCCGTCTGTCCGCTTGAAAGCTCAGAGCTTACCCGACCGAGTGGTCTGAAATTTTGTATAGTTCACTACGAGCTGGCCAAACATTTTAGTCGTTTGGTCAACCTGACGACCCGTGGGGATCATTCAACCCCCTAGGGTCATTAAATAGCCGAAAAAATTTATCATATACTTTTGATTGAAAATCACGAAAACAAATTTAATTTTTAAGAAATCGAATACTTAACAGGTCAACCCAACGGTTCTCAACAATGAAAAATAATTTTTTGTCTACTTTTGATTAAAAACCACAAAGAAAATATTATTTTTGGCCAAATCGAACTTAAACATAAATACATAAATACCGGAAATTCAATTGACTGAGCTCATATAGCTGCTTGGAGGAGGTTTTTAGAATATCAGCATGATGCATATGCAATCCGTCGACCCAAAATGAACTAAATGCGATTTAATGTTTTTTCAAGGGCAATTAATGTGTGGAGCTTTGTGGAGGAATTTTCTACAGCCTGTACATAACCCTGCTTTTTCACAATAGCATTTACTTCTTTTAATTATTCATATGTTTCTTTAACTATATGAGAACTTGCAAAAACTTGAAAAATTCGTAAATATTCATAATCATTCATTATCTATTCATAAATTAGCGGAGTTCACATAAAGTTAGAGAATAACAAAACATAATGGTTTACGAGACCGAATTGAATTTATTACTGTCTCATGAAACCTTAAGCACTTGTAATTTTCAATGAAATAATGGCCTTAGCAAGCAAATTGCAGTCAGTGCAGAATTTACACTAACAACTAATCACATAAAACCCACTCAGGTATGAAAGCAGCAGAAGACACGACAGTTAGGCTCCAAAACACCTACACAATGTAATTAAATATTTTACAAACTGGGTAGGTCGAGAGAGACGAAGTCAAAGATTATGAAATATATACAGCTCCAGCAAATATAAACTACAGCTTTGGCATCCATTGCAATAGCTATTTGTTTCATGATATCATGATTGGAAAAAATAATAACTAAAATAAAGCAATGGCCAATACTCTTGACGGATGAGTATCATCCTATCCACCCTTATGGAACCAAACGAGCTTCTTTTTTAAGATTCAAGCTTTGTTAAGGGTATACAGTAATACGTAAGGTACACTTGCGTGATGAAAAGGCTGAAAAAGTACCTCCAGACTAATTTTTTTGTCTTAAACTGATGTGTCTGATGGGAATGAAGAGTACTGTGGAATTAATTATACATGCACACAATAACCTATACCCTACTCGTTATCAATCATATCATGAAACATCTTCGAGCACATTATTCAGATTTACTTGACCGGATGTACCTTCCTTAGACCTTGATATTTCTCGATCACGAACTATCCCTAGGCATGATTAAACTTTGGAAACTCTATGGATGGAGCCTTCTTGAACGAAAGTTATACTACAACATAAAGAAAAATACTAACCGGATTTTTGGCACTTTTGGTCTATAGTAATGATTTAAACAAATGTCTACTTATTTAACCCTACATTTTAAGGCGTTAACTGCATTTACAAGCAACAAGCTGCAAATTATTATTAAACAAACTCATACACCTTTGTTTCGGTTCATCAATGTTTTGAATCGGGTGTCCCCCCGCATGAATGAATTTAACCCTTTGATTCTTCACATCTCCATCAATTTTTGTTCGATTTTGACTAACAACGATTTTGACGAACGAAGAAACTTATGAAAAAATAAAAATCTTGACGCAGAGACATATACACAGTAAAAGTTTCATGCAGCACTATTCGAAAAAATTGGAAGTTGCCTTGAAGCAACTGCGAAAGTAGTAATTTTAATCGATTGAATGAAAATAAAGTTGAAAAGTTCACTTTTAATGATTATTGATAAAAAAAAAATGCTTCCCTAGTTCATCACTCATCAGCATTCACGTATTCACAAGTTTTTTTGACACGTGTGTGTAAATGTGCTGTTATTCATTTGTTGGATGCATAAATTGTTTTGCTTTAGTTGCGTTCTTTTTTATAGTTTTTTTATGGAAATACAAACTTCATTATTGTAGCTTTCACTCACTTATCATCGTGAAGTATGATCAGTACAAGAACTCCTAATGTGACAGATAATTCTTAAACGGCAGAAAAGTTTAGCTCACCTTGCTCGACCATTTCTCATCGTAAATGATTTACACATCCTTACCTTGCGTTCCGTTCCCTAAAGTACCCCACACAGTCTCGATATTTCTGAGCAATTTATAATTTTGACGGCTAGAATCTCTGATATGGCAGTTAAAAGTAATTCTTTCTATCTACACTAACCTCTTCATAAACTGAAAAAACGTACTTTCGCTTTTCCTGGAATGAATAGAAGGCTGAAACAGCTACATAAATACTAAATGTAAAAGCCTGTGCAAAATATCATAGCTCAGTAGATGTTTTACGATAGCCCTGACTTTTTAATTCAAACACCAGTCCTGCATATGAAATAAAAAAGGTGAACATTTGCTAGCAATTTAATCTCTGTCTAGTCTGTTGCCTAAATGCATAGATAAGGATAAAAACTTAACCGACAAGACAACCCGGCTTAGTTAGTTGCTTGGTAGACTCATGCATAGTTGTTTGTTAGTTATATCAATGCTTGTACTCCGAAAAAGATTGCATGGACAGGTTGTTTCTTAATCAATCTACTACATTGCAATTTGCAATATGTTAAGAAAAATATTAAATGTCTTTCTAAGAAAAAGGCAGGCTTGCACTGAAAAATACTTTCCTTGGTAATTATATCGCTCCAGAGACGATGGCAAACGAGCTATTATAGAAGATGTTGCTTAGAGCTCCCCAATCAGCTGTCAAAATGCCAAAAATTGTCAAAAAAAAACTACCTACGAATACAGAAGTTATAAGGGGTATTTTGTCTAAGAGATGCATAGGTACAGTACCAGCCACTTTGGCTTTCTCCGAGATAAACTTTTTAGATAACGAAGGTAGATTAACTCAAATTCAATCTTCTTAATTAGTGGTTGCTACCACCAAAGGTGGGTAAACTCTAAATAATGACTGTTTTATTTTATGTTTCATATACCCTGCCCTTGCTTAAATGTAACCCAAACTCTGAGTGTGGTTAAGAGAAGACGTTTTACAACGAATTGAAATTGGTTTCTGCCAGAGAGCAGAACGCTCAATAATTCGAAAGTCATTGCGTTAAGTTATCAAAAAAAACTTGGAAACTGTGTAACATCAACCACCTCCTTCACATAAGGCTCACCACACCTCCAACTACAAAAGGTAAAAGATTGAAGAAATGCTCTAAATGCTCACGCTGACTAGCAACTGCAACTACAAGCAGTGGAATGTAAAGCTAACACGAGCAATAATAGTGTAAGAACAATAAATTATTCAGTGTCGATGAACGCTTCAAGGAAATATGAGTTATCTATATTTCCTAGAGGATATCTCTAAGCCCAGTATACGGCACAGGCAAAACTGTTTGGAATAATTAGATGTCGGATTTTTATTGATAATGCGATGAAAGTTAAAAGACGATTGAAAATTATAAATATTTTATTTTTAATTAAATGTCAATTGTTTGGAATGCTTGTTACCTATGATTTTCTAAGAAAAGAGTAACATCGTGTTTGCACTTGGGAAGATAGCCAAATCAGGATTTGTTATGTTGTAATTTTTTTAAACTATGCAATAATGCTTCGACTCATTCATTCCACTCCTGCTACTACTGACTGTCTGTAATCTTAATCTTGGATATTGATGAATTAGAGACATCATTTCAGATATATTTTTCATTTCCAAATGTTTTGGCCTTCCAGTCAGATATTTTTAGCTCTTACTTGGTATTCTTGGCATTGCAATTTGCAAAACAACACAATCCAAGACCAACCAAATTATGATCTTTTTGTATTGTAGGCATAAAAGATACAAATACCCTACACCTATGATCGTACGCAACGGCCTTACATTCAAGAATGTTTCCCTAATTCAATCACATTTTGTTTACTAGATGACACAATTTGATTAATTGGTGACTCAGCCAATGTTTATGATGACCCAACTAAAACTTTTACAGCGTGAGCTCAATCGCTACTTTAATGTACTTTTCCGTCTATTTTGCCTATTACACTTACTTGCAGAATTTCCAAGTACCTTTCCACTAACTAGTCTACTAACTTGTAATTACATGAGTATGCGAACAATAGCGTACCGCTAGTTCAAGAGCTACCTACCTCCCAAAAAGAAAGCTGCAAAAGTTTTTAAAATGACTCATAGGCCTTGACTACTCATAAATGCACGATTAAGCATGTATGTATGATATGCTGACGGTAATTGATTGCTGTTCAGCGGCTTTTTCCTTAGCATATCAATGATCTCTTTTGATGCTTTGATCATTGATCACAAAAACATTTCCGCTCCTAATCGACCCAAAATATGCAAACGCAATATTCATAAAAGGTTTATGGTCATATTCATTATGTAGTATTTCGTACATATGCGACGGTCTTACTACTGTAATTACTTACCTTCCTTTTGTACTTTCACGTCAATATTTACCCAGTGAAAGTTTCTAAGAAAAACAAGTTAAGTCTGGATTTGGCTGGATACAGGAAATCAGTTGGAATTGGTTAGGTATGCTTGATTAAATTAGGACGGCTAACTATAAACAGTATAAAAATACAATTCACCAAACCGCAGATATTGGCAGTAAATGAGTGAGATGGACACTGTTTTGATTTCAAAATTTAAATGACATTACTGCTCTACAATAAAAAGGACACAACCCGTGATAAATATTAGTTTCAAATCTATATTACAGTTAACCACAATTTAACCTGGCTAACTTAACTTCTTACCCTTTAATATTCATATATTCAGTATTGTTTTAATGATCAAAGTAGCACGTATATGTATTATCCGTATTTTGTGAACATTAGTTCTGCAAGAAAAACTCCCAAGAATACAGATTTTTCTAGAAATTCAAAATTCAACAAAAAAAATTATCTTGTTGCCAAAATAATTTAATATAAAATACCTTTATTTTTTCAGTAAACTTGAGGGGAGTCACTAGTTGTTTTTTCAAGAACCCCTTACTTCCATTTTGTTGTCTCCACCTTAGAAAGATGGCTAATAACTATAAATCTGATAATCCTCCCATCCCACAATCACATCATCCTTAACTTGAGATTAACTTTAAGCTGCTTGTTCATTCCACAACACGGTTAATAAAATCACTGCACTAAAACATCAATTTCTTCCTAAGATAAGATACAAAACTGCTAAAGTAACTAGCCCACAAGATCACTTGGCTATATTAGTTCTTGTTAGCTAAGCTAATCCTAAACTAGGAAAGCAGTGTTGCTCAAGATTTGGTCTTCACTGATGAAAACACCTGGCCAGCTAGACCAAAAGAGTCCAATTAGCGACGATATTGCGTATTTTAGCTAACTATACTATAGTAGAATGAGTAGGATGTCCAAAACTTTAAGGCTAAGCTTGCTCTAGCTATAACCAAACCACATACCACATAGTAGTAGTAGTGGTCCAATTCAATGCAAAACTCTGGGTTAAGTTTACAGGTAGGTAGGTAAAAGTTAAGGTATGTCCAAAACTCTAGTTAAAACGGAGCTACTAAAAGGTATAAGCCATTCTTTCAGTTTGTCCTTATGCTTGAGAAAAACATCCCATTATCATATCATCCTCCCCATCCTATCATAGGTAGACTTTTAATACACCATTTACATTCTTAATGGCAATGGCAATAGCCCTTGAATTCCGTGCAAAAACCTCAAATTGCCAAAACACCTTTGAGAGATTACTTTACGAGTTAAAGTCTGCTATAGTGCTAATGTACTTTTTGACGTTTATCCTGTATCTCTCTTTAAGCTATATTATAGTTTTTGTAACTTTTGGCTTTGTAAAAATTGCACCAGGGCATCCCTTTCCAATCCGGATGGCTTTCTTTAGTATTCTTATCTACACTAAAATTTGCAATATACCCGAATATAATAGCCTAAGTCTCAGAGGGAAGATCGCATTGTAGCATCATTCTAAAAGTCCGATTTGATTTACTAAAAAGTAAAAGTAGTTCCCCAACTTTAACTGGATTGTTCATCCCCTTTGCTGCAGCAAAGATGTGAAGAAAAAAGTTTACTGCAATTTTTTCACTTTTAATGGCACCGTATCTTTTTACTATACTCTATCCAGTACATTAAGTCCATGCCAATTATTCTGCTGTAGCTGTATCAATACCTTTTATTTTACCCATCCCAAACAACCCGTCTATTACTATTCCTATGACCAAACGAAAGACTGGCTTTAACTTCACAAATGGAATAAAATAATAGAACCCTTTAACACGCCGTTTCTCTATACCTTCACGATCATTTACAATATACTTCGTGAATTGTGAATGTATTCTCTCTAACTATTGTAAGCAACTTCGGCAGGCAATATTCCCATTCCCCCTCTCCTTGGATTTGTAAGTTTGTACTTTACCATACTGTACTAAAGTACTGTACTGTAGAAAAGAGTCCCATAAACATTTTTTATTATTGCATTGTATTGTGAATGTTGTGAATCTTTTAAAACTTTCTACAACAGTATACACAGTAAGTAAATTCAACAATCATCATAGTAAAGGTTCTTCGTGCTGCAAACTGCAATGCAATGCTTAAAGTTGGTAAGGTTAGGCATCTACTTTATTACCTGAGAGAGAGAGTCCGGTCCAGCATCATCAACAGCTTAAACATTTATCCAATCAAAGCATTATCATCATCATACCAGGTAGATAGAAGGGTACTGAACGCAAACTATACTTCATTTCATAGCATAATTTTATGGAGAGTTAAAAAACACTTGGTACATGTATAGTTGTAGCTCGCAACAACTTTTATCAAGTGGGATGTGTGAATAATGCAATGCTATGAAGTGCCATTACTACATACAACTACTTGAATACGACTACTAGGATTGCACTGCTTAAAAGCATTTAAATTTACATACAAAGATTGAAAAGAAGGTGAGTCTCATGGACAAATCCCCCACAGAGTACATAAACTTCTAAGTACAAGTAGTACTCAATCGTCAACAACAGATGAGTTTAGTCACTGTTTTATTTCACTTGGATGACTTTAACCGCATTAGAAAAATGAAGGGATAAAATCTTCGACATTTATTTTAATTATTTAACCCTTTGAAACATTGTCAGGACATCAGAACCATTATATATAGAAGGAAAGTATACACCTTACAACATTTGAAATATGATAACGATTAGTTGGCTTGCTTATGATGTACTTTACAATGACTTTTTCCGTCCCGAGAGGAGGACAGTTTGGGACTTAAGTTTCTCGGCAGTATGTAGAGAAAGCAAGATGATGGTAACTTTTATTGAAGATGATAGATGTTGTAAGGAGCCGCAATTAGGAGGTTAACTTAATCATAAATCCTTTGGGTTATTCTGTCAGATAATTATAATGATAGGAATCGAATTTGTATTAGCAATATGTGGGCAGATGCGATGCGACACGCGACAGGCAGGGACACTGACACTGACACTGATAGTCGGATAAGTCAAGGTTTAGTAATACTTGACTAGAAGTTTTATAGTAGCAGTTAGAAATGAATTGTAGGTGATTTGATAAGTAATGCAATCTCATAGCGGCACTTCAGACCAGGGTTAAGGTTAACTTAGTGTTGTAAACCTCTATAACAGCAAGTTAGTGGGAGTATAGTGACGTAGTTTGATTGGCAAAGTTATTCCCCGAAATTTGGAGTATTCTCAGCAGTTTATTCAAGGGATACATATGACGGACTGACTGGCGTGAGAGTTGAGTTCGGGAGAGATAGACAAGGCTTGATTTTACTGTACGAAAGGGAGCTTAACTGAAGGTGCCCGTGTAGTAGTAGCCCGTTTCGGGCGGAGGAGGAGGCATATGCAATAAAATAAGAGTCCGACAGAGCCCAAGGGATATTTTGCTAAAAGTTTGGTTATATTTGTTTAGTAACACAGTAATTGTGCAGTGTTATGGGATAGGAAGGTTAGGATGTTAGGAAAGATTATGTTGGATAGGCTCGGGACTTTATAGATGGTACACATGCTCATTGGATTCCGTACAGTCTTTCCGTGTGGATTTTTCGGTGGGTTAATGCCCGGACGGATGTATGTGCGTGGGTCTTTTTCGATCTGTCTGAATCCAGGGATCGAATTCAGTCTTGAGAGAATTAGAAAGGAAGGGAAGGTTAGGAAATAGAATTGTAGTAAAGCATTGTCGGGTAGAAAGGAAAAGCTGTTGTTGCAGATACAAATCTTAACAAAAATCCGTATCCGGGTATGTTTTAGATTCTCTAAAATTCTCTGAAATAAGAAGGTTGTATGCTAGCTGATTAGAAATGAATTAGTTGCGAGTTGATTTCATTGAAAACTATGTTTCTTGAGGTATCAGGAAAAGCTTCTTTAAACGTGGATGGATTCAGACTGCTGTCAAGCAGAGCAAATAGCGGAGATTGGTTTGTTGTTGCGTGAAATACGGTGGTATGACCATGAATGACACAAGCATTTTCGGATCTTGTGAAATACATCAGAGCCTTTGAATGTAAAGTCTGTGTATGCAGGGTTTCTCAATTTATAAATTCATTAACTTTCCGTAGTTATGCGTCATGCTGGATGCTGACTTTCGAAATCCTTGGACTTGGACATTACCTAACATTACACGCAGTGTGTCATTGTTGACTCCATAAGAAACCGTACCATTACAATGCTTGTTTACGACTCTACACTCTGTCTAGCTTCTACGCAACAGTCAAAATTAGATGTGTATACACACCAATTTTACTAAAGGAATGTCGTTGAAGTACGCTAAGTACTGTAATAACAAAATGATGTACTTTTTGTCTTCTGATAGATGATAGATGGGTAATAAGCAATGCTATTGAATTGTGGAAAAACAAATTATATTTCGGAATCGCAAGGATAAGCAAAGGTCGACCTAAGAGTCAATAAGCTGGACTGACATCAATAATTTTATATTTGTCAACTTTAACTTCTAATTGAATGGAGTTTACTAACGAGATGAATATAAGATTAATTTATTTAGTCTACCTATGACGAACCACTTTAGATTACAATAAAATTACAGACTAAAGGCGAATGCGCTCTAAAAATTCTTGCTGATATGGAATGCTACAGGTCTTCGAATGTTTACTTTTGAAATGCTATACAGCGTTTGATAAAGTACTACACAATCACAATCATTAAATGTTGCTCCTTATTTGTCATATGTTGATAAATGGATCATCCTAGTCAACAATCTTACCTCGGTAATATGGACAGAGATTCACCAAAAAAAAGTCCAGTGACATTTTAATGGCCAGAGTTAATTCATTCAACTCTTTTAATCGCCCGTTTGATCTTGGTGATGCGGTCAACACGATTATTTGTTCATGCATTTAACTGTTTAACTGCGATCTATAAAATTCTGCAAACTTTCCTTGGAATATTGTTTGCTAAGCAAATCAAAGTCAAACACTAAAACTAAGCCTTTACTTGTCTTCGTTGAAATATATTTAAATATTGCAAAGAGTAAACAACTTATTTGACTTGAAAATGCATTAAAGGCTTAAATAATAATTAAAAATTCCCCTTTCCTTATGCAACAACAAGATGTGAACGGTTGTATTTTATTTATTTTTACATTGAAAGCCACATCTCAGTGCCAGCATTTTTAGATGAATGACCGATAGATGATGATTCGATCTCTAAAAAGAATTTCACTAAGCGACCCGTAGTTCCAGAAGAAAATTGGAACGTATGGTCGACTTGATTGTGATCCGGAACCCAAAACGTGAAATGGTTATGAAATAAATACGATGTCCTACTCCTAACATGACGCCTGACGATCTTGCGGAATATGCTAATCACTTAATTTGAACTTTTGGGTCGTTCCTTATATCCTCAAACACAAACAAAACTGCATTAAATTCTGCCAGTAAAAGTTAAGTAAAAATAACACGCCTACATGTCAATCAACTGCATTACACAGAGAGAGAGATTGTGAAAGCAACTATCGTTATGTACTACTAACTGCTGTAGTGATTTTTTACTTCCTGCTGGGAATCTAAGAAATAATATGCGTTTCATAGATTTATTGATTTGAAATTATTATTTCCTACTGCTGCTTGAAAACTCTTTTTATGAACTCAAAATAAAAAAATCAGGCGTTTAACGTAACTTATTTGCGTCAGCGGACTTTGTTCGGCATCCCTGTCTAACTAATGTTTTCATAAACAACTTAACCCATTCGATTTGGTTGTTGAAGTAGATTTTGATGCATAATTTAAATAAGCAACTCCATCGCATCGTTTCTTGCAACCTTGGAAGTGAATGGAGAGTTGGCCATGGACCCTTAAATTATTCCACTGCAAGTTCAGCAATAAGGTATATGCGTAAACAAAACAAGTAATATTTCTGGTAAAAGAGGATGCTACTTTATGCCTTAATCGCTACTAAATTAACCATGCTTTCACGGACGAAAGCCAATAAAGGCCATTCCTAATTTTTTCATGGACACATATTTTGAAAGGCAAAACAGGAAATGTCTGTTTTTTGGTTCATTAAAGATTTGCGAATAGCTTGCCAGTCAATCAAGTCTACTCCAGTTATATCTCCATCCATCAACAACAATACGTGTTATATGCCGACCCATGCATCGCATCTAGATAGAGATGATGACTGTTTAGTACGTCTGAAAATCTTTAATGATTCATTATTCTTAAAATATTTCCGTAAGTCTTATTTTATGTTCGTTCGGATGGTATTTATTGAATCGTAAATAATGAATGAATCAAGGTTTAGCATTACAGTATGGACAACAATGCTAATGCTAACTATCTGCGATGATTCAATTAAGCAGGCAATAGTCAATGTACCGGTTATTTCTAGAAATTCCCAAAAATAAACCTAACCATACTGTCTATATACCCTAAATCCGCCATAACCAGTTACAGCTAATTATTTTAAACCTTCAACTTTAAACTGCTACAAATCAGTTCCAGACTAATGAAATGCCACAATGAAATGCGGCCGTTATATTATTTCAGTGATACATTTAGGTTTTAAAAAAAGGGAAATTGGTCACATTACAACGATAGTTAAAAAGATGCGACAACTTTTTCTCAAAACTTTGTTTAATGCTTCATATTAACATATAACTGCTCCCGGTTAACTATTAATTTCAATAAAATTGAGATAAGGAAGAAGTAATTAAATTCCCTCTTAATGCCTTCTTTTGCTATTCATTTTCTCAATAACCTCAGTTATGTAGGGAAAACGGAAAAACAAGTCTTTTCATTTATTCAGTCGCTTCGACTTCGAGTATATTCGCTTCAAATATAATGTAAAAAACCTCATGCATATTGCGCCTTCGTTTGGAAGACCTCGTCTAATTTTCTCGGTTACTGAAAAATGCATAAATACCAAATTTTGTGTTCCCATGAAATAAACCCCTTATGGAGTAACCGTCGTCGGAGTAACTACTTGATTGAAACAGTATCTCGAGCTCGCGTGTTATGCATGAAGACGTAGAGCATCGGTAATGTAGTTATTACCGTATCAAAAACGGTTAAGGGTAGGCTTCAAAAGAGAGCTTTTAATCGAAACTGGACACCATTAAATGGGTAGATGCTGTAAGTTAGTAAATGAGTCAAACTAATCTTAAACATAAAAGTATTAACAGGCTTTTAGACTTTGAACTCTTTCTTAACTATAACAGGCCTGCCTAATAATTTAAGCTATGATATCATATTAATAATAATTGCCATCCACATATGAATGTCCTCATTCCTTAATCATATCACCATTTTTATTTCTCTTTCATCATCTTCTTTATAAAATGGCTTACTCCCGACCCAAGATTGATCACTAAGCTAAACGGTCCAGTGCTTCCAAAATTATTAGCTAATTTATATCCTGTAGTTACCATCTTACTACTTCGTCAACCACATCACCCTATTTGATTAAAATCAACAACTGTGTAGCTTCTAACTCTTCTTTCAATAGATAACATTTATTAGCTTATTTACGTGTCACTATTTCATTAGGGGTCTTTTTCAAGGAACTTTTCTGTACTCCAGTAGTCGTTTATCAAGTATTGGCTCAACTTGAAATTCAAATTGCTCTCTGTCGATTCGGTTTATTCGATAAGCTACAAAGTTTATCCGCATTGATATTCAAAATTGTTTCCAAAATTTTTCCAGCTACTAAGAAACGTAATCAACATGGGCGTCGGGGGGGATTGGAGTAAATTAGATTTTAACCGAAGATCCACGTTTAACTGGGTCGACCATCATCAAAGAGTTAACGTTTTAACTTGTACCAAGTCTGAATTGTCTAGACGGTCACCCCAAACTGACATTTTCTTGCAGATTCCGTCCTTTTTCATCGCCGGTGACAAACTGTTCTCCGAGCAAGTCTTCGAACAATCGTCTCAAATCCTTTTGAGATGATTTATTTCTCCCAACGCCATCATTCTTTTCTTGTTAGTTTAGTACAGTTTAATTTATTTTAAGTATTTAGAATTTCATTATTCATTTAGGAGTTATCTTGTAATTCTACTGTAGTTTGTGTTTTACTAACTGCCTACACGACGTTCTACCAAAGTACGCTTGTGACCAATACTCTTTTTTTTAAAAATAAAGTATTCAAATTTTCAAAGGACTCGGAAACATCAGTAACTTCGCATCAGAATCAAATGTACTTTTGTTAAAACCTTTATTCGGAAAATTAATCGTCTAATCTGTATTAAATTGGAAATTTTGGAACATCATGGCCTTGGACTTCTTAGCTGGTTGCGTGGGAGGTAAGGCAGTTTATACAAAGATTTAGTTCATAATACTGATTTCACAAGCGGTTGCATAGCATTGTTTCATGAAAAGGTAGCTTTCCGTTTCATGAAGCTGATGAAGCGTTTCCACTGGAATACTTTTCAAGAAGTTATATTACCAATCTAATCAAATCATGATTTCACGAATGTGATTTCCTCTATACTACGCTCGGGAAAATGAGTACATTTGCATTTTAATTCACTAATGTTTTAACATTTTATTAATGTATTAAAAAGGTGCTGCTGGAGTCCTCGTGGGACACCCTTTGGACACAGTAAAAGTAAGTGGGCTATTCAGTAAACTTGTCAATCTCTCAGATTCTACAATAGGAACAAAGTCTTTTATAATGTATGACATATGCAACATGAATTATCTCAAATCTCAACATTTCTCACTACACAAAACACTTTCATACATTCCCAGCATCCCAACCTTACATTTGTCAACAGAGATAAGAACATTTCATAAGTTGTCAATTAATGTTTGGATCTATCATTTTGCTTTGGATAGCTGAAGTCGGTAGTGGCTAAGTTGAAGGAGGATGTGAAAAGCTTGATAGATCTACCAAAATTAATTGTAATTGTGTCAAATTCTCCATAAATGAAAGACCTTACAAAGTATTGCTATTAATAAACATTACCTAGCTACTTGCTCGCTGCTTTAGTAGACTAAATAATAAAATTAAGGTCTTCAGCTTATATTAAAAGCCGTTATTGTCGCAATCATTCAGCACATTCTGTACATGAGATTTCATTCATCCTTTATGATTGACCTGCATGGTGACAATCACTGTTTTGAATGATGCAACACGTGAAGCTCAAACTCGTCTTTAGTTTTGATAAGCAGCATGAGCAGAAGTAGGAGATATGCCATTTATTTGACTTAGATATCCATCCCTTGCTTGCCTTCTTTCCAAACTCCTTCAAACTTTTCCAAATCTCTGCTCTGATGCTGAGTCTTAGATAATTATTATATACAGGGTCTAGCAATGTTAATGAAGGCCATTTTATCATGTAAAGCTTTATCTTCATTAGTAAATAAGGGAAAAACAAGTACATCCTAATGAGATGTACCATTCATTATTTATATTGTGTGGTATTGTAGTACTATTATCAACGAATCTGTCTCTTTATAGGTACGACTACAAATGCAAAGTCCTGATAACATCAAGTACAAAGGAACCCTTCATTGCTTGAGCACTATAGTCAAACAAGAATCGGTAAGCGCTGGGCTCCGGACTTTATGAAAAAATATATTTTACATCCTTAAGTATTTCTTTTAAAAAGATTAAGACAGCATTGCTAATTCTAGTATGCTATTATAATTTAAAAAATTATTGATGAATAATTTCAGCTAACTTTCGTTTGTTCCAAAGGTTCGTGGATTATACAAGGGAATCTCATCCCCACTATTCGGAGTTGCTGGAGTAAATGCCATAATCTTTGGAGTTTACGGAGCCCTCCAACCCCATGTCAAAGGATCCCCTGGAAATGATTCCTTGTGGGCTCACTTTGCTGCCGGATCGATTTCCGGAGCCGTTCAATCCTTCATTGCTTCGCCTATGGAGTTGGTTAAGATACGACAACAACTTAATGAATCTAGTCCAGGAAGCAAGTTAGCGAGTGCTTGGGATGTCTTGAAGGGGATTTATAGACAACAAGGATCCAGGGGGATTATGAAAGGATGGGGAATTACAGTTGCAAGAGAAATGCCTGGATTCGGAACCTACTTTGCGACTTATGAGGCTTTGACGACAAAAAGTAAATGTTAATTTCATTTGGAAAGTAATTAGCTGTTGAAAGGCAGATCCTTAATATTTTTCGATCCATAAATTTTCAAAGCTGGAAGGCAAGTCGGCACTTTTGGAATGATGATGGCTGGAGGAATGGCCGGTGTTGCTTCATGGATAGTGACATTTCCCATTGATGTAGTCAAGACTAGATTGCAGTCTGATGTTTCTGGGAAATATTCAGGTGTGATGGATTGTATCAAAAAGACTTACGCCCGTGAAGGCTACTCTGCGTTCTCCAGAGGCCTTGTCTCAACGGTTATCCGTGCATTTCCAACTAATGCTGCCACTTTCACTGTCGTCACTTGGATTATGAGGTTCGACCTTCTAATCATTAAATTATTTGCTTAATTATTTGTCTAAGCGGAGATAAGGAATGCTAGAGTAGTGCACCAATAATAAGCTAAATTTCCTCGATGATTTACTATAAAGCAACTAAGAGCTTTATGGTTCTTTGCTAACTCATTGCTGAAGTTCAAGCTTGGTATCTGACAGAGATCTTTGCCTCTCCCAAAGTCAGAATCATTACATTATCCAGGATATTTATTGCCGTTGCGTAATTAAATTTTGTTTTATCAAGTTTATATTTCGTTTCGCAAAGTGTGGAGTTTAAGTTTAGTCATAAAAGTTATCTAACTACGTACTTGGCAGAAAATTACAAGAAGTAGTATAGGAGGTTTTAACGTATTAATGTGTGCATATTTAGAAGCAAATAAGAGCTTTGACTACACCAAAACAAAGACAAAAGCAAGTTCTGCCTAATTCTTAGGCAACATTTTACTTTATGCTCGTCTGACTTATCTTTTTTTATTATATCTTGAAAAGTATAAAATCTTCTGCTATTGCGTTGCCATCAACAGCTAGGAGTATAATGTCCAATCCATAAAACCCATACCATTAATGTAGTATAACTGCATGTTTTATCAAAGTCATAAACATAGCAAGTTGATGGGGACGCCAACGACAAAAAAAACCTCTTATCAGTAATTTACCCCATGCTAAACATTTACCGTTTGCAATAAATTTTACAGATGGGCTGACCAAAAACAAGAGTACGTAGAGGATGGTCGACAGTACTTGCAAGAACTTATGTTCGAAACATCCCAACTCAAAGAGAGTATAGATGAATCCATCCAACTCCAACTACCTCATTACTCAATGCCCTTAGCGACCCAATGGTCAAAGCAGATAAGAAATGGTAGCAACTTCGCCCAGAACTATTTAAACTTTTATGAGCTGATCAAGCAAAATCCTATCTTGAACAACATGGCAGCAAACTCAGAAAGAAATCCAGGAATCATCAGGGACAGAATGCAGGAGGCATTTAAAAACGATCAATCATGCAACAGCAAGTCTTCCACCCCAAGCTCCATGAACGAACTTACCTTTAATTTAAACTTAAATAGCAGTAGAACTATTAACAATGTTAGCAATAATAATAATAGCAGTAGTACTAAGTTAGAAATGAATTGTCAACAAAGCAACAATCAAGAATCCATAGACGAGTTAAGGATAAAGCATTTCCGTAAGAATGAAGAACTTTCCCACGGAACAGGTACACATCCTGCTCCTCAGGGGTGTTCCAGAACCATGGCATCTGTTCATCAAGCTAATCAAGATCTAACGACTTTGTCTCAGGTGTTAGACACCCCGACTCACATTTTACAAACAGCAAAACCATCCGTTGCCTCCGTTGAACATGCCAATTTAAACCAGGTTCATTCTGCTGAAGGAATTCCAGAGAAAAATGTGAAAAGTCATAAAGCATGTGGTAGCTTGGGTTGTACAAAGTCATCTACTAGTCCTTCAAGTCGATCTTTGACCCTTGGATCCTTTGCAGAAGCTTTGCTAGAGCACAGCAGTAGTTTGGCTCAAATTGGACTTTGTCAATGTTTTAATGATCATTGTGTATGTTTGTCTTAGAATTATTCTTTCCCTGTTCGAAGAATGGTCAACTCATTACTAATTCAGTAGTAGACATTTTATTATGATTGTTAGTGTCTTGTACCATTGTTGTTAGAAGGTTTATATTTTGAAGAACTGTAGGATTAAGAGAAATATTTATCTAGCTTTTCAAAAGTGATTCACTCATAAAGATATATTTGGTTAATTAGTTCAATTCCCTTAATTGTTTACATACTTTAAATAGATTTTTTTCGATTTAAGCATTCTTAAACGTATGCAAGCTCTTGGTTTCATTGCTGGGAGAGGAGTGTTTCTCCAGAGAATTGAAAATGGACGGAACATTTTTCCATAACGTTTACAAATTGGTTATTTTAAAGATTCTTCTGAGATTTGTTTTTTACTCTTGCAAACTGTTTACTGATAAACTGTAATACTAAGTATATCCGAAATTCTGCAATGACAAGAGCTTTATTGAAGGTTTCAAAAGTAAGGGATTTGAAACTTTAAAGATACTAGCGTTCTGGAGGAGTGCGATAAAGTTCTTAAGCAACTTCATTAGAACTTTGCTGAACTGAATCAGAGTAAATATTTGCTCTCTTGTTTACTGTTCTAGCCACTATTCCGACCGGCAACGATCTGAACTGAAGTATTGAACTAAAATGAATTTGGATGAGAGTCTCCTTGTTAAATTATTGCGTTTCTTATCGTTTGATCTTATCGAATGATTCATTAAATTCTAGCATTTATGAACTTACCTTAATACATTTATTAATATTAAATATAAATCTCATTATATGCATGCATAAATATATCGCTTCAACTACACATGCATGATGCTTTCATGTTTACCTTATTTACTCAGTTTATCATGCGTGGTTTGCTAATAATTTTATCCGTAAAGCTAGCGGTCTCAAACCTGGAATAAAGTGATTTAAAAGGCAGTTTCTCCTTAAACTTTGACATTTAAAATGGAAACTATACTCCAGCTTTTAAAAAAATTTTCTTGCAAGTGGGTAAAAGTAAATAAAAATCAGAAAATCTTACATTTGAAGCTAGGTAATAAAATATTACACATAAATTCAGCCTAGACTTGTAGTTGTATATCGTGACAAACTTCGACATGTTTTTAATGACTAAATTTGGCTCATAAAAGATTCACTTTTCAATTCCCATATTCGGCCAAAACTGCCATAATTTGGGACTATCCAGCCATGATGACCCATGTTGTCGTACATATTTACTTTACCTTTCTTAGACTTGACTCAACTCTCCCTACTTCCTCAAACGTACATATCTTCAAAACAACCTCTGAATTGCAACTCTTAGACAAGAAACTATCATGAAACAACCAAGTTTATGTTGTAGGAAAACATAATTCCTCATCTATCGGTATTCGGTATCGTAACAAGGAAACATTTTCTCCCAACGACATCATAAAAGCTAATGTACTAAAACATACAATTATATGCTATAAAAGCACAGCTTTACTTGCAGCATTAAACTGAAAATAATAAATCTTTAAAGCCATATGCATATCGCCATCACGTCAGTCAACTACCCTGTTTTTAGACAGCCTTTCTAATGACTTCCATCAATAGCCTCTTTATCAGCAAGTGTGTTATTCTACCTGCAAAGTACAGCCAACCTAAAACATGCAAAAGTAATACCTACGACTTTGTTCTATCAACCTATCAATCTTCCTGTGTTCGACTCTTCCTTTACCTTAAGTAAGTACCGGAGGTACTCTACACCCATCAACATCCTTCTCAATTTCAAAAAACAAATATCCCCAAAATCCACTCATAATATTCATTTTCTAAGCTTAATAACCTTCAGACGCCCGACTGAACGAACTACGTGTCTAAAGTCAAAAGCATATT
Source organism: Hydroisotoma schaefferi (assembly GCA_034682405.1). Classification (NCBI taxonomy): domain Eukaryota; kingdom Metazoa; phylum Arthropoda; class Collembola; order Entomobryomorpha; family Isotomidae; genus Hydroisotoma; species Hydroisotoma schaefferi. The sequence continues at coordinate 69,215 of JAQFZX010000121.1, forward strand.
GACAATTTTTGGAGACATGTCTGATTTTATTGGAAGAGTGCTTTTTCAGTTTACATTCGCATTCTTAGAATACATCCGTCATAAATGAACTAAAATATGTCTCTGCTTGTGAAACTCTGGGACCGGCCTGGCCGTGTTCGGTAACAGTATTTACCTACTGTTAGCCTACAAGTGAGCTTGAGTCCCTACAGTAATACATAAAGATAAAGGCGACACTGATAGAAGGATGCATAACATAGGGTAAACTCCATCTTAAACAGACATAAGAAGTGGAAAGAGTCCTAGATATTGTATAACTTTTTTCTGAGGAATAAATAGCTTCGGGACCCGTCAAGCTATCCTAGGACAGCGGCAGACAAGCTCTCGCTTGGCCGACCTCTTGGTATGAAGGAATCAATGCTAGTAATAGTTGTACTTGTACTGGTAATAATAATGCCGAGCCTAGGTCTTCAAAGCAGTCAAGTTTTACCCCCGGGGAGTACTTTTTCAATGCTACTTTTCTACGTCTACTCAAGCAATTCAATGGGCATATATGATGTATAATACATGGATTTTTTTCACTTTGCTATTGCTACTCACGTCTTGTCATACCAGCCAGCTACAAAGCAAAATTACTCTGCTTTCGGATTCGGATGATGATGGAAGTACAAGAAATATAGGTATTGCTTGCCTAGTCCTACTGCAAATGAACAACTTCCTAACACTTATATTATGATGAGCATGCAGTATTTCTCTTTACTGGGGTCTTTTCTTTCTTTTTTATTGCTTGGGGAAGAAGGTAGACTTAGTCCCAGTTTCTAACATAAGACGAAACTTACATACTATGGACATTTATGCTATTATCCCAGTCATCAGCTTTGGGTATACAATGAACAGAATGGTTGCCTCTGTTGGAGTGAGAACACTTTTTTCATTCTTTTTTATACTATTCCCTGGTATCGTTAATAGGTATTCCTGGGCAGAGAAAAATAGTATTCTTAAGCATATCCGATGATATTACAAACATCTTGGATTTACCAAGCAAAGCATTGATTGTCCGATCCCTTAATGCATGAATTCACAATTCATATGATTAATTTATGTACACATTGGCTGGCTTTTCTATCTCTGCTGCACTGCTTATGTTATGTTATGCTGCTTAGAATCTCTGGTGATGCGGATGGATTGAAGGGATAATGGAAAGATATACCTGGCTGAGTTCGATAGTAATATTAGAAAAACATGACCAAAAACCTACCTACCTGTATCATCATGCCGTGAGTAAGTAATCACTAAAAGAATAAGATGAAGATCGAGAATGTGACTAGGGGAGATGATTACACTGCAAGCATTGGCCATTGCCTACCAGTGAGCGACTTTGCTACCTCGGCCGTCTCCTTCTTGGTAAGCTGATTGATTCCTTTGGTGAACTTCGTCTTCAGAAAGTGAAAGGCCGAAAAGATTATGAGATAGGTATTTAATTGTGATTGGAAGTGTTCCATGAAAGCATAATTAGATCTGGAGGAATTAACAACGGGGATTTAGTGTATGAAAGTGATTTTATTGGCAGTAATAAAAAGACTCAAGGACTTAAATTTTGCAATGATTAAATAGTGATTCGGGGGGAAATATTATCCAAACGATGGTTAAGAATACCTTTCCATGAACGTATAATCTTCAGATTTCATAAGGAACGTTTAGAATAATACAATGTCACACCCTAACCCAAATGATTATCGTGGTGGCATAAACATGAATCCAAATAATCCGAATCCCACTACTGCGCCCGTTCCAGTGAATCACAGTGGTGGAAGTCATTCGAGCAGTAGTAGTACAAGTAGCCATCAATTTCACGATGATCTCACAAACCCAGCGTTGGTCGCTGCAGGAAAGGCAAACCGTTCCGGGCCCGCTGATCTTTCCCGACTTAGCCATGGCGAGTTGGTACAAAGGGTTCGCAAACTGGAGGCTGATCTACTCAAGTTGGCTTCTGATCATAATCACATGATAAGAGAGGCTAATCATCGGATTCAGGTAATTCTAATTTATGAAAATCATTATCAGAGACCATCAAAGTTAAGGTTAGATAGAACTGTTCCGACTGCTTCAAAGAAAATACAGTATAGAGAAACGCCTTATTCTACATTTTATTCCTGGATCCAAGTTTCACGTTTCAAACATCCGAAACATAAGAAAGAGTAGTACAGATGCCATTATATCTAAGTCAGTAATGAATGAGTGATGAGAAATTAATGACTCACATGCAAGGAATGCAACACGCAATATTCAACCGGAAATGTTCTGCCATGCATGACTAATGAATAGCTAACTTATGTGTCATGCATGTGTGCTGTGCATTAATACCCAAAAAATGTCCCACAGTTATGAAAATTAGAAAATACACTCGACTGCGACTGATTTATGATAAAATCTCTGCAGGCTCAAGGGGTTGAGGCAGGACAACTAAGGACAACGACAACCCGGTTAGAAGAAGACAACGCGGAGCTAAGGGACCTCTGCTGCTTCCTGGATGACGATCGTCAGAAAGGTCGAAAGTTAGCCAGGGAATGGCAACGTTTCGGACGCTACACAGCTTCCGTTATGCGACAAGAAGTCGCAGCTTATCAATCTAAACTGAGAGAATTAGACTCCAAACAGCAGCAACTTGTTAGAGACAATCAGGAGTTAAAGGTTTGTTTCATGATTTTAGGCAGGCGATCAATTTGTTCAATTTTTAAACCACTTTTATCGAGATGTAAACTTTTCCGGAAATGTAGGAACTATGCCTCTACTTGGATGAAGAGAGGTCTCAAAATTTCTGTGGCCAATGTGGGGCTGCCTTTAGAAGGGACGATGGGGATGGGAGCAGCTCTAGTACAAATCCTCCTGAAGACTATAATAGCCAGTGTAACATACCCAATGACTCAATCCTGAGCAATAATAGTTCCTCTTTGAGTAGTACCCAGGGACTATCTGACCGAGAGGACTTCACGAGGGAGAAAAATCTTAGCAGTAAGGAATTCGTACATATTAAAAAGATAAAGGAGAAATACTTGATCAGAAGGATACCTCAGTCATGATTCAATTTACTTTGAACTTTGAACTAACTTTAAACAATTATATCCTCAGGTCAAATCGTTGAATATGTAAGACGGTTAGAGACAAGGGTCACGGAGTTGGAAAAACAGGAAACTGTGAACTGCCCAGAATCAGTACTTAACGCTTTACAAGTTCTTCAAGTGTGCCAAGGACTGGAGGATAATGACATAGGAGATCAGGAAAAGGCACTTGTTCGCCAAATGTGCAACGTAAGCCATCATACGAAGGCATTTATTAGTTTTATTAGGACTAATATACTATCGAGTCACACGTTTAAATTAATTCGTTTGCATTTATAGGTTGTCTGGAAGAAGCTAGAGGACAATCCAAAACTATGAACATGCATGTACGGAATCTGATCATTCTTGAACCAGCTTTTTGTCCATGGAAATCTGTACACAGTGCGATAATCAAACTATCTTAAACAAAGCAACTCAGTAATTTTTATAAGGATTTTTAATGTTTCGCCAAACTACAAGTGTTCCTTAGTTAGTTGTAGTCTCATGTTAATGTAAAATATTCAGTTATATATTTTCAATATATTTTCCGATAGTATTTTTAAAAGACGATGACAATATAATGTAGTTAATGGTGTAGACATATTGAATGATAAAATATGGTTTTCAGATGTTTTAAGTAGGTAAAGTATTTTTTAGTAAGTTGACAGAGTTCCAATAAGTTCCAATAAAATAAGAGGTGTATTTTTACCGTACAATATATACAATAGGCTTTAAAAACTCAGTTTACATAAAGATACTGTGTCATATATCACTGAAAAGTATATCGGAATGACCAATAAATTCTATTTATCCAGCCTTAAATTGCTTTGCTTAAATTGCCTTGCTTATAAGTAGTAGAACGAGATACCCCTGTTAACATGTAAAGGATGGCCTGCAAACGAGGGCGACTTATAGTCAAGGAATTACGGTAAATTAATCTCTGGTCCTTGATTTATGATAAAATATTGAACGAAGAATGATTACGCCATACAGACACAACCTTTAGGTAATGAATCCCAGAAATACTCATCTTTTTAGCACATCCAAGGGGCTTATGAAACCACCGGCGATGTCTGTCCGCGTCATAACTCAGAACCTAGCCGGCCGATTTGGCTGAAACTTTGCACACTACTGGTGTCCACTGGGCCAAATAAGTGCTGTGGAAAATTCTTTAGACCAATCGGTCAAGTTAAGGACCCGTGGGGGTCAAAAATCCCCACTGGTTAGAAAAACACAACCGATGCGGCTGCAACTTTGCACACTGAGGTCAACTCTGCTAACTAGGTCAATTGATCAAGATAAAGACCCGTGGAGGTCATAAAATCCCCACTGGTTAGACAAACAAAACCGAACAAGCTGAAAAAACGGGTGGGAACTGTGCTAACTAGGTTCAGTAAAACAGTTGGAACCAATCAGTCTAGCTAAGAACCCGTGGGGGTCATAAAATGCTAAGGGGAGAAACTTATTAAAAATTTGAGGGTCTAGTCTTGCTGCATGAAACGAGCATGAAGTTGTAGAGACTACGCAGACGAAAGATGCCGGGCAGGAAGGAAAGTAAGAAAACAGGGTGTGGGGGGGGGGGGGCAGAGCCCCCGGCCCCCACATTTCATTTATTGTTCTAATCCTTATACCTAAAGCCCCCTTGGATGGGCCACTGCACCCTCAGGTTTTTAACATCAAAGCAACTGTCCAAAAATTAATTTCTTTTCTCAATCCGATTAAATTTGCAAGCACTTCTCATTTTAAACTAGAAACTTCGGAAAATCCTTTATTCTGAATAAATGATAGTCTTAATTAATTAAAATCATCAATAAACGCCTTGGCAAATCCATTAAAATCAAAAACCAATCAAGTAAAATGCTAAAATACATGTAAAAATGATGGACAATAATTCTTCTAATTCTGTATGAAAAAGAATGGTAGTTTTGTTGGATGGATGGGGACCTCTTGCAGACTCATTTTTAACTCATCTTGAGAGAAAGTCTGGGGAAGGTCGCTAGGAAAAACAAATAACCTGGCCTTGGCCTCACAATTCAAAATTGAGTAATAAATTGATCAAAAACTTCAAAAACTCCCCTTCGTTCGTCTTCATTTATTATCAACTTCCGGAGAAAGTAGGTAAAAGTATTAGGGTTTTTTTCTATAGATATTTTGATATATTTGGTTTTATTTTTAAGTACCCTAAATCCTCGCCCAGACGCCGCGGGTTATATATATAAAAGATGTTTTGAAACATGTTTTATAACATGGGAGAGATGCCACTTTTAACATGTAAAGTATAGGCGTGCGTGCGGTGTAATTAACGAGGGCGGTATATGGGCGAGGATTCCGGATAACCTCTTATACTGAAAATTCGGGTTATTTATTTCAAGGGTCTACTAACTAATTTCGGGGTTTTCAGGTAATTCAGTTTTTTTCTTTTAGTAAAGGTCCAACGCCGACGCCTTATTTGTCTTATCCGATCCGGCTATCTAGTGACCTTGACCTGGGGCCTGGGTGGGATGGTGCTTGAATTGAAGAACTGAACTTGTTTTTAAATAGTCATTCAAAAATGTCCTACAAATACAGCAATATTGTTGGAAAAATCGTTGACAGCAGCGGATCCTTGTCTAAGGTAATTTACTCAAATACACTCCTGTATACCGCAACGTTATTGTTGGTACAGATTGTTTTTGGCACTTAAATGATATTATTTTTGACAGTTAATGTTTAAATATGTTATACTCTTCTAATCGCTACTGTTTGATTTTGATTGATTGTATGCAGGGTTTGAACCAAGGCAAGACGGAAGCAGCTAAAATTATATATGAACCTAATGTAAAATTCCCGAAGGTATCCCCGGCCTTTGTCAAACCATCTACGGGATTTGGAGAGTTGGACCCTGGTTTGTTGGCAAAATATAAAAAATTTCAGGTTTGTTAAATTCATGAAAAGTTTTGGTTGGATCGTAGGACAACGAGGACAACATACCTAATTTCTGCTAGCTGCTTCAGTACAGTAGTCTAACTGCTAAAGCAAATTTTTTCATTGATTTGAAGTTTGTAAGTCTAGAAACAGTAGAAATCTAGAACTAATCGGCTTCGGCTAACATAAACTACGGACTTCGGACTTCATATTGTGGTTGACTTTTATAGTAATTTGCATCAAGAACGCCGTAACCAGTTGTATTCTTACTAAAAATTCTTTAAAGGATAAAAAAAAACCCCACGGGTCGGTCAAACAACTGATTTGGCTGCTTGAAGGTTAAATGCCACTAAATATGATGACAGCCGCAGTGGTGCCTGTGTGTATCAAACTCTTAGTTTAAAAGTATTTTATTGATGGATACAATTTTGATAGCGATTATCTGAAGCTGAGTACAAAATTCTGCTACTGAGGAAATTGAAAATTCGCAAATGCTGATATTGAAAGGAGTCTAAAGATCCAACGATTTAAAATCCACTAGAACTATGGAATTCTACCATTTGATCCAAGTTTCCTTGGACAGGCTTTGACTGTAGCTGTGTTTAGGAAGGTCTTTATACGGATTGTTTCATTCAAAATCGTTGTTATATCCTTTATTCTTGAATCTTGAACGTCGTGTTCTGAAGTTGAAGGAAATATTTAAAAAAAAACTTCTTAACTAACTTTCAACTTTTCTTCCATCCATCCTAGACCACTAAGAGGAAAGCCCTCTTTTAGTAACCAGAACCAGACAAAGGAAATGTATTCTACTTTTTAGTGTAATCATTGCTTAATGAGAAGAAATATTTGCCCTGAAAATTTTAGGAATCCCAAACTTTTAACAACTTTGTTAGTTAAGATTAAGATTCTCTCCTTTCCAAAAGAGTAATGTTGCCTATCCTTGCTGGATCCTTTTTCTTTATCGTAAACCCCAAACCGTGGTAAATGGACGTAGCGAAGGGAAGGAATACGCAATCTGGGCGAGTTGTGGTGATGGTCTGGGCGATACTATTTGTGCATGAACGATGTATTTTGACCTTCAATCACACCCTTCTACAGGTCTGTGGAAGTGCTTATCTCCAAACTTTTTTCTAAATACGAACCCGAATCTAAAAACGTTGAAAAATTCCAACCGCTGCAGAGTATTGCCCGATTATAATGGACGTATCCATCCACTATCCATACCTACACATACGTGCGTAAATACAAAAAGTACATTTTCGAAAGGTTTTAATTTGACATCGCTTAATAATCTTATAGTAGCCAACTTAACTTCTTTTTCCTGCGGTCTTTCTGTATCATAAATCGGCTGAGAGGATGATAGCATTCAATCCGTTTAAGATTAAAATTGAACTGGTGAAAGTTAGAGACTTTTCAGTCAAGTGGCATTTCACTGAGAATTTCCCTATGCATTTTTTATCAATACCTGAGAATCCTTCAAACTCCGAGAATTGCAATTTCAACTTTGACTAAATCTGATCAGCTTGAGTATATACTTTTACATTCTGTTTCGACTGTATATTTGGTACGCTGGAGTGTTATTGGTCCCCTTCTACAGTAAACTAACTCTGAACACCAAGAAAGGATTTTATACAAATACATGCACAATCCAAAGAGCTTAGTAAGACACCCATGGCTGAATGTATCACGTTTATGGACGATCGATAGATAGTGTTTCTCTTGTGATACGCTAGTTTTCTGTTACACTACTAAATTGAACTTTTTGCAAAAGGAAACCTCTAAGCACACTAGTGGGGGGCATGTATCCTGAGAGTCCGAAGGGTCTGATTAGATGAGAGTGAGAGTGACAGTGTTCATCTCAAGTTTATATCAACCTGTCTGGCTTTCTCTTCTTTCTTCAGCTCTTAGGATTCTTCCTTCGACGTGTTCTTCTTTCGATGTATTATTAAAGTAGTAGGATTGTTACGGGTGTAATTTAACTCTTCTTAATTTCCTATTGGGATATTTAGTATTCAGGGTAGTGATAATCAGGCAAATAGCTTAATGGAAACTTTCTCTAGGGTTATCACTTGCAAATGGGGCATCGGTTCATTAATTTATGAGTTAGTAAATAGGATAAGGCTTTCTTTGGCTTTTCTGTATGAAAATGTTGATGAACTGAGCTTTATTTTGGTAGGTTTGTTGATCCAAAAGGTAACAATACTTTTTAAAGGGTCGTGCTCTATGAAGGAGAAACCTTCAAATTTTTTCAGTAAGCAGACAATGTGTTAGTACACTTTGTAAATACAGGGTTTATTAGTATGTGCTATAATAGAAAAAGATGGAGAAAAGTTTGGAAATTTTTACTCTAATTCGTCGTACAGTTGACATAAGATACGGGGCTCGGCTATGGACTGACTATCTGTGTGTTAAATTGTACTTTTAATGTATTTTACTTGCTTCACAGGTTGACGATGGAGTTCCCATACACTTAAAAGGTGGTTCAGCAGACAGAGTCTTGTACTACACGACCCTTGTATTATGTGGAGTAGGTCTGACAGGATGCTTTCACTACGTTTATGAAGCAGCTTTCCCTCCGAAAGCTGAGTAAACAGAGAAAGAAGTTGTCACATCGTCGATTTTGTTTACTTGGAGTACTTGCTGAATAATCGAATCCTTATTGTTAAATGAATCGTACCTAAAATATTTATATGACGCTATATGAACTGGAGACTAAACTAAAATATTTCTTGTCGCAGAAAAATAACTTACGAATGTAAAGCTGGTTTTCGTAGTAGTTGTGGTTGTGACTTTGCTGTTAAAACAATGTTATTCTAACAATCCAAAGAACAAGTTGGAGTAATGAAACTGCCAAAACTTCCAAGCATGCCATGAATAGCTTACAAGTAAAATAAATCAATGCAATACAAATAATTCTGTGGAAAATCGTAGAATTTATTGGGGATTCTGGAGAAAAAGTCTGCTTTGGGAATTGTAATTCATCTCACCGTATGTGCTTGGCATCCTTTCGTTCCTCAAATCTCACTCTTTCTCTGACTCGACTGTTGCTCTCTGAATGTGCTTGATTGTGTAGTATATGACGTAGTTCAAGTTTTTAGGTTCAATTAACCAATGCAATGCTAGCTTTCTCATTGAACGAACGAGCGAGCTTTGTATAATTTCAGTTTGATAAACCGGCTCACCGAAGTGAAAGCGGATTGTGTGTCGTATCACATTATAGAGATATCTAGCACGATGAAAAAGGACGGCTAGCAATTCGAATCGAATCCGGCTAACATCAACCATTCGCCTAACTGGTCCTGGTTGAGTGTGTATGATGCGAATGCGATACACAATATTATTTATTCCAGAAGAAAAGTTTCCAATGAAGGAGATCATTCTTTTGCTGTGGGTAGAGTGAATAAGTTTTGCTTTGTACAAGTTTATCCCTACAAATTTACTCGGTGTGAGAAAATAGTTATGACAAATGTACCATATTTCCAGAAAACCTTCATTTTAAGCACATTTATCACAGTATTACCGTTCTTTAGCAATATGCTAGGCAGTAAAATATCTTTGTGCAAAAAAGAACTGCGTCAGTCATTTTTAAAATGCATAGAAGAACCGATCAAAGCCTGTAATCAATGATTTTAGTTGCAGTAATTTGCTTTCCACCATCCATCGCATCGGAGAACGATTTACTACCAAAAATTACTTTTGTTATCCACAAACCAATAAATAAAATAAGTCTAACCCATTTTGCTGGCATAGACGTGCTGTTTTTTTTCAAGATTAAGAAAATGAGCGTTCCTACCTAATGCATGGTACATTTATTCCTCTAAATTGGTCAAAAATATTTCATTTTTAGGGAAATTTATTCGGGCAGGAGTTGCAGGGTTAGAAAATAGATTCCTCTTGTTTAATATTGATAAGTAAAGTAAAAATGTGTCTTCGTAGTTGTCATTCCGAGGATTTGGTAATGTTTCTGAATTTATAAACTGCGAATGCAATGCAATGGAGTTATTTTGGCCACGTTTTAAATCTTTTGCATGAATGACGTTCTTATGGTATTAGATGCTATTTCCATGTCCGATTGTTTTTTTAGCCCATGCAAGGGGCTTATGAAACGACCGAGGATGTCTGTCTGCACCATAACTCAGAACCTACCCGACCGATTTGGCTGAGCATTGTGCACTGCTGGCAACTAACTAAGGTGCCGTGAAAAAGTTGGGACCTATCAGCCCCGTTAAGGGGCTATGGGAGTAAAGCAACCCAACGGGTAGAAACTTATGCAAAATTTAAGGATCTAGTTTTGCGTGAAACGAACGAAGTTGTAGAGACTGCGTACGAAAGAGGCCGGATATGATGTAAGTAAGAAACAGGGGGTGTGGGGGCAGTGCCCCAAATCTCGGTTATTTTAATAAGCCTTATAACTAAAACTTACTTGGATGGGCTCTGGCAGCTGCACCCGTAGTTCTTTTGTGTGTTCGTGTTGTCTGACTTTTCATCCACTTTCATACCATTATATAGTTTCCTTTGAAGAATAGGGCTTGCATGGTTTAAATTGCAGTTACATCGGACCGTTTAGCTGAAGCTAAAGCACGCATTGGTGTTCCTTTGGGTTTGGGTTTGGTGGTTGGCACCAAATTTTTCGTCAAGTAATATGCTACATTATTGGTGATTTTGTTGCAAAGCAAAGGGATGAAACCCAAACCCAAGTATTGACAAAAATGTTTTAGCTTTGGTCTCTTCTCACTTCGGTCCTATCTAGCATAAAACTGTATGCTACATATGGAACGTTGAAGGTAGCGAATACACAAATGCATAGGAAACAGTATGTCAAAGCTGTAACTGAACTAACGGAGCAGATAATTTTTTGAAAGCCAAAAGCAACAGCAGAAAATCCTTCGATGTTTGATGTCAGTTCAGTCTTCTGGTTGAGGTCCTCCAACTGAGGAAACGTCCTGTAGTTGAAACTCAGAACACATTGGCTTCATACAATCAATGGAATGCAAGTTGCTGAGTCTCCTTCAACACTAATTCACGGTACGGTAATAGTATAGTCAGAAGATCCCATCCTTGTCATAATACCCGTCAAACATTCCATCCCATCTAACATCCGGATGCCGATTACCTATAGACTGACATATCCCTACTTTCAATATTTTACTGCGGTGGCCCGTAAGACATAAGGTTAAGAATTTGTTTGTAGACCTCGGATTTTTTGAAACTCTTATATTTCTAACTCTTATATTGAGCTAGCTTGCAAAAGTGAAACATATTGCACAAAGGAATTTGTAGACCTTTACCCGTAATCGGGTTGTCAGCATAAACGATGGATCATTAGTTTATCGTCGGTGAGCCGATGCCAGCCAGTGAGCAGACCACAAATGATTTGACAGATTTCTTTCCAATTTACGGCTGTTAGGTTAAAACGTCTTAAAAATAAACATCACCGATGTTTTTACTCACGGATAAGACATGACTTTTGAGCTATTTGCCATGAAGAATACAACATTCAGCAATGTTCAAATTTCTTGAATTGCATTTGCCATACAGAATACTTATGTTTTCACTATTTGTACTCAACTTTCACTCGACTTTTTCATGTACTGAAGCTACCACTAACTAACCTCAAGTTCCGTGCTTTTCTAAGATCTGCAAGTTCATCTTATTGTATGGTCCTTGTAGCGCGTGTCAGTTGGGCTGCAGAGAGAGGTCTTGTTTTTCGGTTTATATGCCTCCTACCCGGATAACCTGATGCCAGTCAGTGGATTCCCTGGCACTTTACCACTCTCCAGTTTCACTTCTTTCAAATCCTTGCCAACCTAAACTTCCTGTCTTGTCCTACCTCTAGCGTAGTTCATCCGGAGAGGTTTAACAAATAGTTAATTGTTTATTTGCATTTCACAATATTATGAATACGGTCTACTATATACAGTATAAAAGGGTTACTTTTCGAAGTCTATCCTATGGTTAGAATCAAATAAGACTGCGATATGCTATGCATGCAACAATCGTTCTCTAATATCTCTAGCTTGGCGTCTTGGCGTCTTGTCTTTCATGGTTCAGTTCAGTTTAAGTATTCTGTTCAGTTATGAAAAGGATTGGCTGATTATCGTGAATTAAGAGCCGCTACATTTACTTGTATTTTGTAAACTGAAGAAACGTTTTTTAAGACTGGAATCGTTTGGAATTGGTGTTTGATTGTAGGTTTAAATTTATTAAAAGATGTCTAACTAAGGTACGTTATGCTATCTTTCTGCATGCTTTACATTTATTGTAAATCTTTATCAGTTCTATGGTCCAGTTCTTGTTGTATTGCATTTTACTCCAAAATTATAAATAGCTGATCGGAAGGAAAGAAGTAAAGGCTATATCTGCGAACATGGTTAGGTTAGTTCATGGACAATTTCACCAAAAAGCACTTGATTGAGAATGATTTAAGAAATTGCTATTAATTGGTTGCTTCCTTAGTGAACCTGGATTGAATACGGTTTATAGCTCTGCGTCATCTGTATCAAAATAAGGAAGACATTACTCTCTAAAGCCCCTAAAAAGGGTAGTCTTTAGAAGTAATACACTTTTGATTCAGCTTTCAAAATGAATTTCCCGAAATAAACTCTGTAAATACGAAATTTTTTTTTCGAAAGGTCAAACACATCCTGCTTTAAAATTGATTTTAGGAAGCATTGTGGGAAGTAAGGGTGTCTCAGAAGTTGACAAGGAATAGGAGAAGGACGATTTATATTTTAAAAGATTTAAAAAATTCTATTACCGTTCAATATTATATCAAACAGTTTTTATGACGCGTATTCCTCTTTAATCATGTTAAAGAGAGGAAGGAATTCGAGAAAGTGTACAGTATTAGCTCAAAAATAAAAAACAATGCACAATTTACAATTGCATACAAATTCGATGGTCTACAGTTTTGTAGAACTAGAATTAACTAAGATGTAGTGGAAGATACGTATTGTACTATTTGTTGCGTTAACTATTAACGACCACCCGTACATTCATAGCAGTTAAAGTAAGTTCGTCTAGTCTTAATGGCTAGGTTAAGTAAGCATTGTAGCTCTGATGATGATGAAGAGTGATCATTTTCCATCATCCTGTGCCACATAAGTATTCTTTCTGATTAGACTAAAACAATGCCAGCAACTACACTTCAACTTGCTCAGCAGGATCCTTTCGTGAAAGAAACCAGAAACCAATTTACAAGGAAAGGAAACTAGCATTGGGTACGCATTTTGACTGCTTGACGGTTGACGTCTGCTGTCGGGTAACATAGCATAGAAGTAGAAGTCACGGATTCATTTTGTATACTTCATCATCATCATATTTATTTGAAGCAGCAGCATTGGTAATAATGGCAGCATGATCCTATGAAAATGGGTTTAAACTGAATGTCAAATTTTAGCTAGATCGAATCCATCCAAACATTTCATACCTTATTCCCTGAATTCGAATCACTATCCAGTCCAGAAGAGTAGAAGGTACCTCATATGCGTAGCTCCTCACGGGAAATAACAAATAAAAAATGAATACTAGAAGTCTAGAACTTCCTTTCCTGAAAGTTTTTCTTCAATTATTCATTTTTCTTCAATTATTCATTTTTTTCCGTATTATTCATTTTTTCCCAAGTTTACAGAAAACATCTGGGCTAGACTGTTGTGGAATAAAGTATTCTATTATTTGAATTGAAAAACTCAAGTTTCCTTACCAATTCTATGGAAACGTTAAAATGATGGCGTTCATGAAGGGTTTCGGATGTGCGGAGACATGACCGTGTTTCATTTATGCTCAGATGCAAATTCAGCAATAGCCTGATTAGGACTCAAGAAACTTTGTATGTTGAATATAATTACGTTAAACCTTTTTATAAGTTTCTCACCAGTTCAACGTTCTATCACTATAATATCTTTCGAGAGTGAGGATAGTGAGAGTAGCATAATACCGAACCAATTTTAACCGATAAATCAAAGTGAAAAACAATCCTCACGCGGAGAGTACAAGTAGTTATTCACATTTTGGTTTTTAGAAGGTTTTAGCCTGATATTAATTATTATGTTTTATGCAGTTCCAACTACATTCGTGGTTACTTGATTTTGTATAATAGTTTATAAAGTACTTGAAATGTTTAATACCTTCCTGAATATCGATTGCGGAATCAAAACAAAATCTAGAGTATCATTTTCTTTTTGATAGTGAATTTCACTTTATGACCCTAAACTTTCACCGCACTTGTCAGTATTGTCAGGAAAGTGAGGTTTTAGAGTAGTAGTGTGAAATCTAGTAAAATCAAATAATAACTGGTATCGTGCCACACTACTTAATTTGTTCATTGGTTAGTAAGATTTTAAAATGCATTCCTCTCTAATGCTGCTTGAGGCATTATGTAGAGGTTTTATTATACTTTCTGATTACCATCACATAACACTTGCATCTTTATCTATTTAAATTGTAATATATCAGAGGGGTAGGTACCCTCACTAATCAGATGTCCAAAAAGAGAAATTGTAGTCTGGAAGCATCCTTCCTGCCTGATTAAAATATCGAAGAATGAATGGTTGCTTTAACAGATAAGTAAAAAGTTGCTTTTACTTGGCTGGATAGAATGTAAAAGGCTAAAGACGACTTTTCGCCCTCTAATAATCATATCTAAACTTCAGTTTGAGTACAATTGAATGTAGAATAATGAGGCGTGTGGTTTTTCCACTTCGGAGCTTTTATTAGTTAGTGTATTTCCCTTGGGAAAAAATCCCTTCAACTTTTTCTTGTCTTGACAAGAAAAAAAACCGTGGTAACACCGTGGTTAAAGCATTATGATCTTATCATTCAAAATAAAGTCTCATTCAAGGATTTCACTTCGGTCAAAGTAAATAATCCTCAATCCCGATTGATAAAGTGATTACTTTCGCCAAGTACAGTGTAGTGAATGTTGAGTGTTGTATGAGAAGCAGTAGGTGTAACCATTCTACTAAAAGCCATTAAAATTAATTACAACTAGGGCATATTTTGTAACCAAGTATCTATAGTCCCTGAAGTGTCAGCCGAAGTCTCCTGCCTAATAATTCATAATATTGAGAGGCAACGATGTACTTATGATATTAGCATTAATGATTGAGTAGGTACATACTTAGTTACTTCCTTGAGTGAAAGTCAGGTACTAAATACTCAGATCTATCCTAAGTCCTTGTGATCATCATGAATTGATAATGATGAGTTGTATCGAAGTCAAAAAGGTCGCAACAGATACAATGAAATGGTATATTGTAATAGAATACGGCCATGTTGTGAAACCGAATCGGCAGGATCGTAGTATAATTCCTTTTGTCAGTAATGTAATTTAATTTTACTGTGATGGAAGAAATATGATGAGAAATCAACAGACAGTAGTGAAATACATAAATAAATTAGCCAAGCGCATAATCGGCACCATGGCAGGGACGATGACGAAGATGCTTATATGCGTTAAATTGGATTTACTTTCGTCCACTCTGTTTAACAATTTTCCTATCTTATATCACATCATCCACCAAATTTCAAAAGTCTATTAGCAGAATCTCACTGAACGCTGTGAATAGATTCATAGCAGAAAAATTAGCAAGTTGCAGACCAGCATAAGAATACTGCTCATCATATCTCGAGTTTATTTATTCACGCTATACGCCTCAACAAACTACCAATCTTGCTCATAAGGATGGAGATGTAGGGGAAAGGAAATTAATTATTATTCAGCTTCAACTTGTTACTTTACTTGGGAAAACAAAGCAACGCAATACCCAGAACCCGCATAAGCTTCCCAATGTAAACATGTGTACTTGGTTGTTGAAATATTCGAAATTTTTAAGGAAGGTTAACCAGGATATACACAATTGTCTATGCTTGCCTTAATACATAGACTTTTAATTTTATTACAGTATGCCTTTTGATATCATTAAAGCTTTGACAATAATAATTATCAAAAGCTTGGGCTTAGTTAGTGGTTGGTCGGAGAGGAAGGGGAGTCCAGTACATAACTACTAACGATGCTTCACTCTGCAAATTAGGGTTGTAGCATTTACTAGTGCGTGATTTCATATACTTACTGAATGATCAGACAGTAATTAAAATTGAATACGAATATCAAATTCACCACTGGTCATTGATTATACTGAAACAAAATAGATGAATTTTAATACGTAATTCTTATTCGGACGGTTAATACCTTATAATCTTTAAGGTTTAGGTATTGTAATTATGAATATTTTTAGAACGGACAAATAGCGGTAAAGACCTTTTGGCTTGGTTTCTTTTTTTTTGATAGGAAAGGTATGAATGAATATTTGTTTCGTCTAGAAATGCAAAATAAAATAGTTTTATATAGCAGGATTTTCGGTTTTGTAAGTGGGTAGTAATTTTCGTTTATAACTGAAGTATAAAACAAGTAAACAATTTTGTTTTGAATTTAACAGACAAAATGAAAGTTAAAATAAATTATGTTGGTTGACAGCATAAACTACCCCAAACAATCGCTATAAAACCCGTTTTTTATATGAATAAATAAACATATCCAGAAAGCTTTAAAACCCGAATCTCAACAAGGCTATTCTTTTTAAAGATTGACCTCACTATCCTCATCTAAAATTAAATGGCATCGTCTATTAGACTGTTTACCCAGCTTCCATTAAACATTTAGCTATGGTTTTGCATTGCATTCTTTATAAAATTATCCACCATGTCCTCTCTTTCAACCGTAAATGTATCAAGTTTCAACTCGAACAATTCCCCCGTCCTATCAAATAAAAGTTAAATAAGTCATTTAACCGAATTCAATTACAGGACATTGGTTGAACAGCAATAATACAAGTACAGAGGAGTCAAGGTCTGAGCCCCCAGAACAGACAGAAGACAGGACAAAGGTATATAAAATCCGGCTACTATAATACCCGGGAGATAGCATACCCGAGAGACAGTTTAGCTAATAATACCCGCAGTCCGTGATATTGTGTGTGGACCTTCTGCCTGTCTCTGCCCGTATGCTTCTCGAAATACTTGTGCACTACCATGGGAAATGCTATAGTGAGACAAGAGTCAGATGCCAGTGACCATCATTCCATTCCTTCAATTCCACCGAGAAAGCACTCAACAGTGAGTCAAGCCAGATTGCTGTTGTGTGGCCCACCCCCTGTGGAGTATCTTACTGAGGAACAGAAGATCTTCATCCGTACATCTTGGAAAATAATAGAGGCGGATATTGCCCGTGTAGGTGTTATCACGTTTGTTCAGTAAGTTACTTTTTATTTTATTTGTCTTTCACTCCGCGACAACCATTTTATTTCAGTATGTTTCTTTACTCATTACTACAAAGAGTAATAGCTTTCTATGCTGCTCAAATAAGTATTACATTCTAAGCAGAACTGCAAACAACCAAAACTAAGTGGTTCCACCTGACTGTACAAAATAATTAAAGGGATTGTCACATTAGCTACCACCACCAGTTTGTAACATATTTGGATATTCTCAGGCCAAGAATATTGCCAGACGTGTACAAGAACATCATTAATAATACAATGCATCCTTTTTGGAAATAACTTCATAACTATTATAGCTACTGTTTACTGTACTAGCAGATTCTAACAATCCCAATCCCACCAACTAAAGTTAGTCGAGGTGCAGAAAGCGTCTCATTATTCAGTAAATGCTGTGGAAAAGAATGTAAAGTCTGTTATTTTGGGTTTTTAAATTTTATTAATGTCTAGTAAATGCAAAAGCTTTAGAATAACAGTTGAGTTTTAAATGTTCCAGTGCTTATATGTCCAGTGTCATTTTAGATGTTCTTGCAACGATTATATTGCTACTTTTATAGCGAGTAATGATTTATGGTGCATTCTTGTTCATCTGCTTGTCTTATCTTGTTAATTTAGCTTTCCTTTGTTAGTATATGAGCAGGCTTTCTCTCTCCTTGCTTGTACTTACTCTCTGAAGTAAACTCAGTACGTGGTTATTGTAAAGGGTTATAACAAAAGTAAAACTGGTCAAAAGTAGTGTACTGATGAGCTCATGCTACTCTTGAACTGAAAAGGATCCTTTCCCCATAAACTCTTACAGAAATGAGCAATCTAGCCAGTACAGAGACAGCTTGCAGAAGTATTAAATCAAGGATTTGACCAAACTCCTTGAACACTTTAAGGGCTCTTTTGGAGGGTGAAATAGTCGGAGTCAGATTGTATTTTGTTTTACATAACTACTTTTGTTAGTTTATGTTTATGGTGCCGAAAACATTTTATGTTTCGCTGTGTTGCTTCTGGATACTTACTTTTTTTGTACATTATTTTAAAATATTCTAGAATATTCCTTCTCCTTTCACTCGGTCTCATCCACTATTTAGAAATTTTGAAAACGCGAACAACAAACGAAATGGGTGTTTTGATATATTATTACTTAACTCAAACTTCTAAGTAAAAGCTGAGGAGTTTTATTCCTTTAAGATTATTTACGAGTGAATAAAAAACCTCCTCAGTTAGTTTATGTGTTTAGGCACTAAGAATCGGCCATATTTTAGGACTTCTCTTTTCTCCAGTAAGCTGGCCATGCTATGTATCTTATTTATTTTTGTTTTGTTCGTATCCACTGAACAGAGAGTTTTGTCCAATGAAAGCTCAGACAGTCTTTATATTAAACCAACCGTAAAATATGCGGTATGGTACTGTAGGTTTCGGACATTGAAACTTTTTATAAACTTTTCGACCAACACACACACACGTAAACTCATGATCCCAACTTTTTCAGTATTGCTCAAGGGTTTGACATAAGTGAACTATTAACGTGGGATTTTATCTTTCTGGACCAGCAATGTTATGCTTTTTTTTTTACATTATTGCTTTAGAGGTATAGAAAGCATAAGCAGTAAAAGCAACTTACAACAAGGTTGTGTGTGAGAGAAAGCTTTTACACACAATAGTAAAAAGTTTATTGTTTCTTGTCTGGACTTATCTCAAGCACTTAGTTTCCCTAAGGTCACTAAATGAGGACAAAAGCTACTTTTAATGTGAATATACGTGCCATGACCCACTGGATATGGTTATTCTTACACATTTTAGCTGATAGAGAAAGATACGTGTACATCGGAGACAGAGTAAATCGCTTATACTTATTCGCCTGTTGGCGAACTTTGTCATTCCTCTAACCAAAATATTATAGAAAAAGACATAAGAGCAAGAGATTATAAACTTTTTCACGGAAATCTTAAGTTCATCAGGGAGACATCCATTAGGAGCAATCGCGTCGAACACAGATACAAGCAAGGGTTGTATTGAAGGGCAATCAACCGTCGTTGAACATTAGCGTTATCTCTTTTGCAATTAAAAGACAAAAGCCTTTTGCCCCTTGCTTTGTCCTTGCAGTTGGCAGTTGCTTGAAAGCAGGTATTGTTCAATCAGTTGTGTATAGAATTTTCATAAATAATATGAGAGAGTGGAGAGGAGATAAGTATATAACCATTCATTCTACATGATCCTTGTTATTTAATGACATAATGATTAAATAGCCTATTTTTGGGTGGAATCGATTCGTAGAGAGTAGGTCCAGCCACTTTCAAACGGTCAAGAAATTCCGTACATTTATAATTAGTATTACCTAACGTAGTGCTGCTAGATTGGTTGAATAAGCTTCTAGGAGACTGAAAATGGAAAGAGGCGTGAGGAAGCTAAAAACCGACTACATCCTGCAAAAACTGTGAAATAATTCCCCTTTCCGTTGGGCGTTGTCTCATATCTGACCCGTTTTTGTCCATTTTGGGGCAAAGCGTAAAGGTTGAAGGAGATTTCATTCATTCTAAAATTGTTCAACGGGACAATCATATTCATATCGTAAACTGATTTTTAAATGGATTTTCATATTCTTTGCTGAAATGCATGCATCATTTTCGTTATTAATTGGATTGAAATTTGCATGGCGAAATCAGAACAGATCAGCAGATTAATGGATGTGAAGTTGGAAGGCTGAGGCTGAACAGGGTTTACTCACAGACTCACAGTAGTGGAAGACAGAGTTGGTAAAGACTCACTTGTTTGAAATATAGACCTGCACTTTCATAACAATGAAACGTAAAAGTTTCAATGAACGTTCCGTTTTTGCCATTTCAATAAAAATTAAATGTAAAAATAAAAAGATGAGTTTTGCAAGGTTGTTTGAAACTTAATATTTATCTCTTCAATCTTCAAGTTTGCTTTCTGCATCGTCGTATTATCATGAAACTTTAGAAAATAGGATGAGTCATGTTATTTATGCTATAAGGTCTTCGAGGGTTTAGCTCCAGAAAACACGAGCTGTATTGTATTCTCGAAGTGAAGAAAAGCATCAATTTAATCTCATTTGTAAATAAGTCAAAATACATTCGTAGAATAAAGGAAAAGATACGTACGATCTGATTTAACCACATAACGTCAACTTTCTCTAGTCTACAGTCCCAAGAATATGTGGTCCCAAAAGTCTCCTCTTCAATTCCTGCTGACTAAGCTCCAACTACAGATTTGGTACACCCTTCATCTACTTGATTCTACCCTTCATTTTTTGGTATGTTAAGAAAACTCTGAACAGTTCAAGCAATCTCCAACTTCACATTACACGTTGTTGAGTGCATATATTCCGTCAAAGAAAATCTACCATGAGCTGCGAATACCTCAGTGTGAAAAGAAAAGACACTAATCACTCATGAACTAAAGAAATGTAAAGCTTACAGAATATTTATTAGATTTTGAAAGCATCAAGTGGAGTCCTGTAGCGTAAAACGTAAAATACCTACAATAGCCGAACTGTATGAATTCTCTAAAGGGGAGTTGTATAAGCACTTGATAAAATAATTATTTAAGAGGGGCAAACTTTTTCCGTTGATGCTATTAAGGGCTTTGGGCTGAATGCATGAAAAGAGTAAAAAAGCAGAAATATGAAGGAATCGATTATAATTCAATAAAAGCTTCCTCCTTTAGAATTGTGTGAGCTTTCAAGGAAACATTTTATGGTCTTTGCATTGAAATCCACTTTCTCTGCGAGTACTGTATTGTAGTAAAACTCTTGGAATCTGGAGCTTCTTTTGAGCGAAATATTTTTTTTTCAAGAAATATGAGTTTGTAGGCGATTTTTGTACTCAGTAATGCAAAAACTGACGTTAAAACTGAAAGCCATAGCTAGACAGGCAGAGATAGACGTGAAAGTTCAGTTCACAGTAAATATGGTTGTTCTCAGTGTTTTGCATTTTTGGGTAGCTGCTGCCTACTTGAAGGCTGATGGGCTGATGCGTAATGTCTTTAAAAGGCTTGCCTTAAAGCTCTTCAAGTCTAACTTCATTGGGGCTTTGGTGCTTTAGCAGACAATATATTTTCATATTAAAGCAAGCCTACGCCTTGGACTGAACCGTTGAAAACAGTAGAGTCCATTTTAATTTTTTAGGACAACCCTCTCAAAGTGAATATATTTATGTAAGAGAAAGCTGTGCAGTATTCTATTATCATGGTTTAATTTTTTAGGTTATCAATAGGATCCTTGTTTGAATTGTAAACTTGTAATTGCTAAAACAAAAGAAAATTCATCTGATAACTTGAATTTTGACCTAGGCTGAATTTTTGTGTTGGAGTAAAGTAGCGGCTGATGTTGTGGAAGATGAAGGTGGATACAAATTGTTCTCCTTGGCCTTATTTTACTTTAGGAAGTTTTTAAAGGCACGTCAAGTGTAATTGATCTTATTACTTGCAGAAATAGAAATTTTACGAGTTACACAGTTGACAGTACCTGTGAAATAAATTTTTAAAGATATTTGTAGGATAATTATAATTAACATTTCTGCTCTTCAAAAGTTTTGTTAATTTCAATAGATAAGATGAAAATTTATCTTATTAACCTACAAATAAATTACAAAAACTTCAGCAAGAAGTAGAAACTTATTATAAGTCAAGTTATTGAAGTAGAAAAGGCCTTCTACGGTTTTTTGTATACTTTGCAAATTGGATTTATAATCTTCTATGGTCTAGCATACTTCAGAGAACCCGGATGGGGAATAAGACGTGCCTACATGTTTCTTTGTATGCATCTGCATATTTATGTGTCATGAAGATGATAAAGTTACTTGAGTGCTATCTTCAAGATTTAAAATCCTATACATAAAATATTAATCTAAGAGTAAAAAAGTTAGAGGTTTTCAGACTAAAAATCCAATCATTGGACGAAGGACTAGGAAGAGCGAAAACATTTTATTATAACTTCGTAAACATTTTCAATTTAAAATCACAATATATATATAAAGTATCGAACCCTGCCTTAACCTTTCAAATACCAAAAATACAAGGCAGAAACTTACATGGCTGTCTGTCATTCACTGATGGTATTTCAATTGAAGTCTTTTAGCATATTTGTATTGTAGACACTTTTCTCAGATGAATATCTTGTGGAGAAAGTATAAAAAAGAAACTTCACTCTTTTCAGACGTATTTAGGTGGATGAAGGATAATATCGTTGACAGTAAAAAAAATTAATTAAAGCGTTTTGTGTAATTTTTCACTGCAGCAACGAAAGAACCTTCGTAGTGTAGTTTTTTATAATTTCGAAATTGAAACCACAGTACAACATATTGAAATATGGAACAATATAACGTCTGCCCATCATTGTTAAAAAACATTCTGTATAAAGGCGACAACTACCGTATTTCCCGATTTAATTCCCCTGGGGAATTATTTTTTCAAACTCCGATTTGCCATGGGGAATTAAACCGGGG
>JAQFZX010000122.1:0-91908 GCA_034682405.1 Hydroisotoma schaefferi
AATTATTTCGGGGTGGGGAATTATTTTTCAAATGGCCCGAACCCCATGGGGAATTATACCGGGGGGGGGGGGAATTATTTCGGGAAATACGGTATCTTACGCAAGAGGAGTATGGGTGCTGTCATTAATATAAATTGGCAAAGTATGTAATACAGAAATAGGCTGAGACTTACATTACAGTTTATGGATGGGAAATGGGTGTGAGGTGCATGATTGAATATATCTTAGGTAATCAGCCAGCAAATATTAACGAACTTATCGCTGGATGTATGTGCATTTATTTTTACGCCATTACGTACGGCTGCTTGTTGCGCTAGGTGGATTACCCACTAACATAATAGCTAACCTTTTTAACAATGCTGTTGTCTCATTCAGCGGAAATGATTTTGGGCGTGGAGTGACATAGCATGCATTGCTAATACCATTTGCATCATCCTTCTATTATGGATTATTATTTATGGATATGCAAATTCGTGTCAAGAATATTTCGTTACGGTAGCCTGCTTTCTACGTCCTTATCACTTTTGGATACAGTATTTTTTACTACTGCTACCTGCTGCTGTAACATAACACAACATGTATGGCATATTTTTACGCAGTATCAAAACTTGACGTATCTTTTTTAAAACATACCTACAGAGCTTAAGCTAATCTTTACCTGGACGGCATAAATTATGTAAAATATTAATAGTCATTTTATGCACTATGTCTCATCTCCTGATATTCTCTCTAATGTTTGCTCACTCACAGATAGTTGCTCGCTATTTAGGACCTTAATCGGTTGTTGATATTAACTGAATGCTGGGTTTGTCAATTAATAATTAATATCCCTCATCTTATGCCTGGCATGGTGGAATAAATAACACGAATCGATTACAAACTTTTCTTTGATTGCACAAACATTAAATCTCTTGTCTTGTCTGTCGGTTGTTATTCCAAGTACTTCTCCAATTTATTTCTTAAAATATTTGTAACTTAACACTTTCCATTTCTCCTTAGAATTAATAAATCCTATTCATTCTTAGGAAGCTTAAGTCCTCAGTTTCTCAGTTGCTTTACTGCCATGTGATATGCAATTAGTTCATGGTTGAGTTGACAATGTTTTTTCTACAAAATGACTCTCTACTCTTCGTAAAAATCGAATCCATCCATTAAACTTGCAACCACTATTTAAAGACTTGTAATGTGATAGATTGAATGAGATACGATTAGCCTGGTGTGAATGATTGCAATGGTTAGTTCCTATTCTTAAAAGATCAAAATAAAATAATAAATAATTTCTATTTTTTTGTTAATATTATTATGGTCACATTCAAAGTAATGTCAGCAGCATCATGTAACCACATCCCATAACGAAGTATAATACCTAAACCTCGTAGAAAAGTTATGTTATTTGAAGCTTTGAGTCGCTCGTTCAAATTGAAATTTACATGGCTAACTACTGAATGGCTACTGCTGAAAGTAGTATGGCAGTTCAGACACAAATATTTCACGAATTGTCGTTGAAACTTAATTGGACTGAGTGAAAGTACTAAGGTCTTTTAAAGAAATATTGTTGTTTGTATATATGACAGGATGGCATTGCAGTAGGTAGATAACTAAGATTAGTACAGGCAACTTTAGTGTCATCAACATCGCCATCAATGTCGTATACTCCGTCAAGCGTGTCATCATCCTAGTCGTTATCGAGTCTTGTGTAAGCTTATTACGACACATGCGAAAGTCATCCTCATAATCTACGTCCACAAGGAACGAAGTTAGCTTTGAATGGCCCCCAATAATATTAGTTGTCGAATGACTTACGATTACGAGTGGAACGCTAGTTGGGTTGTAAATGTAACTTGGGTTTAGTTCCAGGAAGTGCAGGTCAATTTGTTTGACAGAAAACTTTGTTAGACACAAGGATAGATATTGGACCCTCCTGTTCCAATCTTATCACTTTCCAAAGTTACTTCAGCTGCTACAGATCAGCTTTCATCAGACGTTGAAGTAGTAGTACATAGTGCTGCATGAACTTATCGTCGAGAGAGAAGCTCATTTGATATAACATGACTTATTTATTTTCTCTTACCAAAGAATGAATGCATTGTGCATTCATGCAAATAACTGCATGTGCATGTTTAACTCAACTTACTGTCGTAACTGTAAGCGTTTGCATACCATTATGGAAAATGCAGCCAGAGTAATAGGGATTTGGGGATGGGAGTA
This sequence comes from Hydroisotoma schaefferi, assembly GCA_034682405.1. Taxonomy (NCBI): domain Eukaryota; kingdom Metazoa; phylum Arthropoda; class Collembola; order Entomobryomorpha; family Isotomidae; genus Hydroisotoma; species Hydroisotoma schaefferi. The sequence continues at coordinate 2,209 of JAQFZX010000122.1, forward strand.
GGAACTGCGTGTAAATGTTAAGCAAATGGAAAAAAGTGCAACTGATTCATATTCTTTTGCATCACGAATGGACCCATCAGTGAATAAATGATCAATACTGAAGAAATAGGCGAATGGAAGAGATTTTTTTTAAGTGAGAATGTTTCTGGAAATAATATTTAGTAAATGGGGGTTCTATGAGGGTGATGAATATTATGGAGTTGCAGATAGACGAATGGATGCACCAAAGATCTTTGAATGTTTTTATTTTATACAAGAGAAGAGAAGACAGGTCTAAATGAGCGTTTTCATAGCCGCCCTTCGTATGAAGAATAATATGCATCTTTACAAAACGTTGGAATGGGTTTTCCTAATGGTTATTTCTTGACGGGTTACTAAATGGCATCTTTTCCATGCATTTTATGTTACAAAAAACCACTGCACATTTCTAGTCAAGTTAGATTTCTATCTATCTGTTTGTACATTCACTATTACCAGTTTTTTCTAAGTTGATAAGTAAAAGTGTATATGCGTGATGTGCGTGTAAGTTAACATGGACACGAATTGTAAGGTGTTTATCTTCAAGCTATTAGGAACATTTTTTTAACTTACACCTTACGCGTTAGCCACATCTTTAAATCTTGAATGTTCAGCAGGCGGAGAAAAATGCATATGCTTGTTGAATCGAAGTTATTTATTGCGTAATCTAATGTTCATTTCTATGAGTAACTTTCTTCTACTTTTTTGTAAATAAATATGCAGCTTAGCATTCAGTTTTTGTCCTTTAGTGCATTTTACCTACCGCGTGGAAAGTAATCTTCGGAATGGATTTAGACGCTAAATCTAAACTATTAAAGCTAGCTAAATGTTTTTATTCTTGACTGAAATGTAGAAAGCGTTAGTAAAACTGACAATAGAGTTCCAGTGTCTGTATGCCTCTTTACGGTTTACCACGCTGGAATTTCCTAAACTTCCCTACTCTAAATGTTGAGAAATAGACTATAATGTATTTATTTAAGAATTTTACTAATCATTCAAAAGCCAGAATTGACTGACTGAAGGAATGGAAAGCATCACTGAAGCTTTAGAAGATTGTGAAAATGCTTAAAAACTTGATTCAAAGATGAAACACATGGCCCTTCAAATCTAGATTGAAGGGTTGGGATGGATTTGACTTATATGGACGAAAAATTTTCTAAAGCGAATGTTATTTGTATTCATTTGATTGATTGTTTTCTTACACACTACTGGATAATTCAATGAAAGACTCAAGAGGAGTTGTTGATCTTGACATCGAATTCAAGAAGGCAGTCTGCTTCCTTTCAAATTCAGTTTGAAGAAATACATCGCATAGTACTAGATGCCACACCTCATTAAATCTATGCAGGTTTATACTGGTGTTTTAGAGAAACAGAAAACCAATACTTAAGATACAATAAGCAGGGAAAGCTTTTTAAAGCCCAACCCGGCTGCTGATATTGAAGCTTTGGTGTTTTATCTCGAGTTTAAGATCAAGACCATGATCGCCCTAAAGAAGCTTAACATCTTCGTACTAGAACCACATATTAAGTGTACTTACGACTCCGTTTAACTACTAATAGTACTTGGATGCTTTTATAATCTGGAGCGGAACGCGCTTTTGTATCTTTAAACTTGAGCTCGGTGCGTGTAATACGGTTGTTTGAGCCTCTTCTGTTTGTTTGCCTAAGACATTCGTTGCATTTATGAGGGTGATCATTTGAAAAAGGGTAAAGAGCCGTGGAGTTTTAGATTATCGTTCGCGTTTAGTAACAAGTGAAGAAGACAAACGCATCAAAACTCCACACAGCTTCTGCTGGTAATGGTATTAGTCAGTACGGTAGTCTTTTGGACTTGGAAAGAAAAATAAGAACAAAGGATGAGATACCCTCTCTCTGAATTCTTTTGACATTTTTTACCAGAGTACAAAAGCCTCTTTTCTAAAAGATGAGAAAGATGATGTGATGCCTATGTAAACTCTGGTTTGGAAAGGCTTGGGCAAAGTCGAAAGTGGAAAGGATTTATTATTGAAACGGATTTAATAATGAGTGCTTGTATGCATGTGGACGGATGAATTTTTTGTATTAAACATAAATACCTTCTAAACGAAATGCAAGTCTTGTGAAAGAAAGGAAAGCCTTTAAACATAATTACAGCATATCAAGCAAGTGAGATAGACAAATGTAAATGCGATTCATTATTTTTCGCAGACACTTTGACGGGCACTTCCTCCCTTCAGGGAAATGGCTTTTACTTGATTGAGCTAAATAGGTTGAATAAATAAGGTAATATATACTGTTGGCAGCAGTACCACATAGAGAATTGAAACATAGCGATTTTATTTTTACCGTTTTAGTACAATGACGACTGATTTTTTTCTTGTTAAACTATCTGTAAGTTTATCCTATTTCATTGTGAATGATTTCCACCAAAGCTAATAAAGCTACTTAGATTTAGTAGGTGGCATTTGCCGAAATGTGCTTATTTTTTTTGTTCTGAATCTGCTATGGTTTTTTAGTTTATTTAAACACTCAAGGTATTTAACTATATTTATAAAAGCTCGACCACCAATGCCACAGTTACTGCGCTTTTCACTAGTCACTCACTCACAGCTCTTTACTGTCTGTCTCTTGACTGTGACTTACAGTTACAACACAAAGGAATCTGTGATATTCAGCCTTTACCTCTTTTTTACGGTCATTTTAAAATTTTTTCTTTCTCTTTACTTGCATATGCATTTACAGTTTTAATTTGCAATTATTTTATGCGCGTAACTGGTTTTGGTGGTGTCTTTTGTGGACGCTGAATAAACATGGAACAAATATTATGAAGTTTAAGATTGAATAAAGAAACCTTGTTTGAGGTTGGTCGTAAAATATAAATACATTCTGCATGCATCACAGGCTTATGCCTAGATGTTCTGTAGTTGTAGATTCTTTGCCGAATAAGTAGCCACTTGATTTTGTAATTTTCATTAAAAAAAGTAAACGTTTAGTTTGTCCCAGCACGCTACCATTTGTCTCATTATACATTATTAACTGGGCAAATAAATATCCAATGGCAGATTAGTTATAAGGGCAATTATGATAAGTGAGAATGAGGAAATTACGCAACGAGAAATCGAGTCCAATATGAAAGTAAAAAGAATCCTTACTTATTAAATCTGTCTTTATCGAACTTAAATTAATCTGTGTTTCACACTAATTATATCAGACGAATTAATTAGGTGATATCAGGCACTATTGACTATGGAGGATCATCACTCATTCCACAGTCAGTACTTTAAGAGTTTAAGAGTTGAATAAAACAAAATAAAGTATATCGAACTGTCCTCCTATTTTGTACTGTGTCAAAGGAAATAAGGTTGCTAATAAAAAAAAATCGGCAGTCGACTTCTTAGTTTAGTCAAGCACAACTATAAAACAAATGCAGGCCAATAATTTACTCTGAATCCTTCCCTGCATACGCTTTTGTGTACCTCTGTCTGAAGTCTGAACCCGACATTATTTTCAAGAATTATAAACGCACGAAAGAATTAAGGCAACGAAGAACTCTACCGGGATGTCTCTATTTGGTTGGGACAGAAATTTTATAGTTTCGTAGGAGTATGGGTGAATAGGACTGCGTCAGTTGTAAAAGTAATCTTAGAGTACTGCATGAGATGTGCAAGGAGTTAATAATTTATTCATCTGACACTTTAAGAAACTAGGGAAATGAGATGAAATGATGAGAACCTTAATCACCACTAATAAATGATTGTCTAGTTGTGTGATACGACATGGGAGATTGGGATTCTCGCAGCAGATAAGAATATGATGTTAATTTGCTACAGGATGCTACTTTCTACAGCTTAAAGAGATGGACGAGACTATAAAATGTTTGAGTATAAAATGCATAAAAGATGTTAGTTGGTGTCATAGAATGTTTTGAATTGTTCATTAGAAGATGTTTGTGGTGCAATTTCAATCTAAAGATGAGATTCTTCGTAGAAGAACGGATTGGTAAGACATGAGAAATTTCGCATTCCACCTCCTAAAAGAGGAGATGTCCATTAAACAGTTTAAATGACGGGATAAACTCCACTTACTTCAAGGCTTATCATCATCTTATCAGTTGGGAAAATGTAAAATTAAAATAAAGGCCTCTATAATGACTATGTGTGTACTATGACTTTATACCCAGCAAAGCAAGTTCACTTTTCCTTGTTATCCACTGTAATAAACCCTTACATTAGATTGTAAGCTATAAGCCAACAAATGTTGCAAAGCAAATATTTTGCTAAGAACTATAGCACTTTAACCGACCAAGAATCCAACTTCTTATGAGACTCTCGTATTTTAAGATTTTAATCATTTCGCCTTTAATTTCCATTCATTGAAAGCTGATACGGAATAAGAACTAAAATGAGGCTTGAAGGAAGTAATATATAATAATCATTCCGTTTACTGAAAAAGGATTCCTCTTTGTCGATCCTTGCACGTAACTGAGCTAAACGGCGCTAACAACGTTACATTTTATTGAGTAAAGATATTTCCTTTCTACATGGAGTTGTAAAGAGTGAAAAAGTAATGGTGGATGAGAATGATGGAATGGAATGTTTAAGGCACGGATGAACAAGCCCTGACATCTTATCTTCCGCTTTATCGCCATCGCCACTAACCACTACAAGTTGAATGACTAATGAGTGGTCTAAAAAGTAAAATACTTGGGTAGTTAAGAGCAGAGATGAATATACTTTTGTTACAAAGTTGCGTTATTGTTACAAAGAAGGAACACCCTTAAACTGTATTGCACGTTAGTCCATTATCAATAATACAAGTAGACGTAAAGAGAGAGATGGACAGAACAGGACCACAATTCCACAATAGAGGATAGCCAGCGCTAGCGTTCTTGTAAAGGATCTTATTGTAAAGTATCGATCAATCGACAGAGGCAGGGACCCAAACGACAAATCAGGCGGACGGCAAACGGATGATTATGCAAAATTTTACTGCCATTTGCCCAAGCAGTTAGTGCTTCGTATCCAAATTACAATGTGGAGACTCATCAGCAGTTTGCATGAATAAATGACGACGATAAATAAATACATGAGCTTGTAAAACGCTTAGATCGAGGTTTCTTTGTCTATACGTCTATTGATTATCTTTCGGCTTAATCTCAGTATCTCAGTAAGACCCTTCTGAAATCTGAATAATAATAGTATCCTAACCGTATAAATCAAGTTGGTAATGAGATGCTGGTTGTGAATTTTGATTCCTAGTATTACATACAATTATGAGCTCGTAGAAGAAGTGGACGAAGGCAAGGTGGTGGTGGTGATAGAGTTCTTTCAAAATCCTACACACATTGGCTCACAATCAATCATTTGGATTGGAGCTAATGAAAACTGTCCTATTGTGTGGATCATTGTACATAACTGCAGAGATCCTATCTTCTTGACAGAACTAAGCTTGTCTGTGATCAAAATGTGGACATATCGGTTGGCACTAATCTAATAAGAAGGTTTGAAGTTTCACTCACCCTAAATTCATTCAATAACCCTTTGTTCGTTCAACAACAGTGGCTGAACTGTCCGCGAGAATACAGCCAAATCATTCATGTCTGTCTCTTTATTGCGGAGACTGATTGTTTTTTTAACTTCCTTTCTCTGCCTTGAGGGACTTATTAACGTATCTCAAGTCTTTCATGAGACACTAATGATATTTAATGTATCGTATAGTAACGACGAGTGTATGCATGTGAGCTTTGCTTTTACCTAACTTGCTGATTGGTTGGTATTCAGGTTGTGTGAGCTATTTGGCTACAATCTGTAGTAGTTCTAAATTGGCAATAAGAAGGACTGCAAAACTAGTAATATATAAATGATTTTCAGATGTACTGAAGTGTCACCTACCTAATTGAGATAGTTGCTCAGATTTTATTCTCAACAAAATTCGGTGAAATTTACTTGGTAAAATTGTCTGTTTTGCTATCCGTGTAGATAGCGTTTTGTGAACATGAGCTTTTTCTTATCTTATTTTAATCAACTGAAGGCATAAAAAAGTTTTCTTTTATACAAAGTTCTCACACAAAGAATATTGCAGAAGTTGATAAAGTAGCTGCTCCAAATTTGAGATTATTTCATTAAATGATCGTTCGTTTCATATATCACTATTGAAATAGTAGACATTTGAACATTTTTACATTGTAAAACAATTCAAAGTCTACAAGTCGCAACTTTGTATCATTGCGGATGGCACATTTCCCAGAATAGGCATCGAATTAGTAACATGAATAAATAAATTATATAATTAATTAAATTTCGCTGCCTCGACGCTAATATTTCCTGTTCTATAATGATCAAAAAATGTAAACTATAATTCTAGAGGCACTAACCTAAATCCTGAAATGTTGGGAAAGAAAATTAAGATCGAAGCATAGAGCTAAGAAGGTTTCTTATAAAACTTAGTCGGGAGTAGGCATCATTTCCCGTCATAAGAGATTGAGTTCTCTTAAGAAAAAACAGCGTACTTGTTCCCACAGCACAGCCCAAAATTAAGGTCTTTCAGTTACAATTGTCAATTTTAAAGCTAATGGAGATTAGCTGCAGTTTAATTTAATTATGTTTCAATTTCTTACCATCTCCGTCTGTCTTGTGATACTCAGTAATTCTTTGACGATTCAGCTTAGGTCAAGCACAGGATGTTCCGTTTTGTTTTTGTTGTAGGCTGAGAGCTTGTTACTACTTGTCTCAAAGTATACTTTATAAAATTGTATATTTAAGATGTTGTTCTAGCGATCCAGAAAAATACTACTCTCATTTTCTACACCTCATCAATTATTATTCTTTGATAAACTATATAGTCGTTCATGTTGAGACTGGGAGACATGAGACTAACCAAGCACTCACCATTGTGTTTGTGTGTGATATTCATGCATATAATCGATAAAGTGTAATATCATCTTATTGATGTAGACTTTATAACGCCTTTTGCAGTTTTACCTACCAAATAATCAACTTTTTTCTCAGCCATTCGTCTCACACGCAGCAATGAGAAAAGGCATATGCAATCACAGCAGCATCGTTATATTAGCATTTTATACTGACGAGAACTGGCAGTCACCAGTTGACAGAAAGTGTCAACGGAAACTAGTCAACCTACTCACGAAGCTATTACACTAAATAAGTCTAATTACAAGAAGTTGCATAGTCGTAGCTAAAAAAACGTTGCATTTTTGTAATGAAGCTGAGGCTATCTCTGCTACATTTTGTACGGAGAATTTTGAAATGTGTGGTAATATTCCCCTTTCGCAATCTTATATTAAAATTAATGGGACAACTGTAACAATATTTTGGTAGGTTTTATAATAGGAAAAACGTGCGTTCTTTTATTGTGGTGACCGTAAACAATTCATAATCATTAAGATAAATATTTTTATTTCATTCATAACTTTAATATTTCTATTCACTGCCTCTATCCTAACCAGCCCTGTGACAAAATCATGCATGAGTTCCTGAGTAAATAGGTTGTGAAGCGGAAAGTGGAATCAATACAATAATACAATTCTAACATTGTCATGTTCATTAATGCTAAAACCTTCGACTACTTTTTGACAACATTTTGATACATTGTTAGTCCTCAACTATCACTGTCACTATCATGCTTCATGGTCCATATAAAATCGTCGAATTTGTCAGCAGCTTGAATTTTTATTTCAACCAAAAACACAAAAATGTATCAGTTGATCTCTGATCCAATTTAAGCAAAACTTTGCAGGCTCGTTTTTTTCATATACTAGAATGCTACTTACTTGACTTGAATACTTGATTGTCTTTAAAAATGGGATTAGCCCCAATCAGATCGGATTTACAGGGACAAATACGACTAATACTTTGCATTACTTAGTACTAGTAGAATTTTGATTTACCAAGCTTATTGAAGGGCTATAAAATGAAGTGTTTATGTTTGACGGGATTACTAAAGTCACAATTTATCATACCATTCTTCGTTTCTTTTTATTATTTTAAACAATGGCCTTTTGCTTTTGAAAACCTAGTGAGTGCTTTATTGCAATCCTTAATTTATTATTTACTACAGCGCTTGTTGATCGGTATATTTTTAAGTAGTAATTTCCGGAAAAATATTATCCCACTACAGACTACACCACAGTCGCAATTCACAATCATTGATTGTCATAAACTATATTAGCAATGTCATGAAGAGAAACCCCTTACATGATTTCCATTTATGCATCATGCATTTACCTGACAGTTGAAATTCACTTCACCTCTTCAAAAATAAATGATAAGTGATGATATCATCAAACTTTTCCCATAATATTTGCTAATGCTGCCATAAGTGCTATGGCTTACCTTTCGCCACAATATTACTAAGTACGAATATGTCACTCATTTTCAACACAAACACCACTTGAGTTTAACTCTTTGACATGTTAAAAAGGTGGTGCTCGACTTTCGCCAGTAAGTTGAGGCTATCTTTAAATATATTTACCATTCCATCTTTTGAAAAAGACAGGCAAAGCCAATGCACTGCGTAATAAATGTTCATCTAGATAGCAGAGTAATTGCGAAGCATTTCACGAAAGGTCAAAATCGCAATCAATGCCCTACCAAGAAAGCCCTTGCAATTACCTTGAATGATATCGTCATTATCCCCAATCATAAATTAAATTGATATTTGTTAATAGTGTTGGTATCAACCAGTAGTTAAACTTAGGGAGAGTTAATCTGTCAAATAAAGGCTTAGATAACCCGTTGAGTTCCTGATAACTATCCAGCACATAGTACAAACTAACAAAAACGGTAGGGTGATACTGATAACGCGTTATGGAGAAAACATGATTGCTATTAATATATTTACTGTACCGGCATGCAAAGTCATCGTCAGTAGCACCGCAATTCAGTCCGTTATCGGACAGACCCAAAGTCAGAAACTTAAAACCGGAAGTGCCGACGGCCGTATGTCTCGGTTACTGAAACTGTTTCAAATCCTTTCACCTTTCAATCTGCACAGTTTAGTTTCAAGCATTTTCTTCAGAGGTTCAGATCCAATTTTGACATTGAAGATCCACACAGTTCATTTTAACCTGTAAGATAAGCACTTATCCATTTAAACGGCGTTTTTAAAGTTGCGAAGATCTAAATCCAAGCTTTATGTAAGCTTGAACGTTGGATTTGCTTCGGTACTAAATTCAAAAGACTGGAGTTGACGCTCCTCCTTTTGAGCGGTTCGTTTGGTAAGTTCCCCTTTAATTTTGGCCGTTCTCAATTTAATTTGCAGAAAGTTTATTAACTTTTAAAAAAGCGACGCCAGCAAAAAGTTTACCGAGATTAAATCCAATTTAAAGACGACTTCCACCATTTGTCAAGTTGTTTCTTATTTTGGTAAGTATATAAGTATAAGTACCGTATTTCCGAAAATTACTCCCCCCCTGGAATAACTCCCCCGGCTACCTTTCCTCCATCCTAAATATTTTAATTCACCCGAACTTACTCATGTAAAAAATTTTAAATTTTTCCTTTGAAAGAATAACTCCCCAGGGGAGTAATTTCCGGAAATACGGTAATCGACCAGTCGACTAGAAAAGACAATTTTTAAAAAAGTATAAAAGTATTTACTTGGAGTGATTCTCTAAATAATTAACAGGGTTTCAAATTATTCGTATTTATTCAATTCAGTTAAAGGTTTGTTCAGTTTTGTACAGAAAATGTTGGAAGTTTTTTTTATTATTGTTCATCTCATTCCTTCCTGTGTGTTGAGTGACCCATGACTTTGGAATTTCGGGAATAAATGTAGCTTATCTGAATAAGCTGACTGATAGTAGAGATTTTCGTCGTAGAATGTGTAGCTCATTTGTATTGTTCCATCTTTTTTTTTTATCTACGTTAAAATCATGGGGATTCAGGCAAAATCCTTACTTTTTGGGAATGTCATGACGCGTGCTGTTTACAGTTTAGCCTGCAGTCAATTTGGGGTTGGCTTATGGCTTATGACCACGCTGTCCTTGTTAACTCGATAACTCTCGAAATAATGACACCAAACCGCTGAAATTTTGTATACGCGTTCCAAGTCCGCTATCTAGGACTAAGTTCGTAAATCAGCCTGATCGGACCACCCAGTGACCCGTGGGGGTCAAAATGACCTCCACTCACTGGCCTGAAATTTCTTAAACTATTGTTTCCTACTTTTGTTCGAAAGTAACAAATAATAGATTATTTTTGCCAAAAACCAAAGTTTGAGGTACCCATGGGGGTAAAGTTTACCCGGTCGGTTGAAAAAGGTCAAAAGTTCCGTCCCTCTACCTGCTTTGTTTGAAATAAGTAACAAATAACAGATTAATTTAGCTAAAATCAAAAGTTTTTAAATCAGGTCAGACATAGACAATCGTAGCAACTATCACGGACCAAATAAGCACTCAGACTTAAATAAGGTAAACGGGCAGCAGCGGTCATATTCTGAAAACAATTGACTGGGCTCACATAGCTGCTTGGAGGCGGTTTTTAATCTGACATGTAAGACATGCAGGTCATAAATTTGCGACATTGTTGCTTCCAGTTGTATCATTTATTATTTTGTAAATCTTTTTATCTACTTTACATATATAACCTTTTATTTATGCATCGTGTGGCCTGCCTCGAAGCAAATAACTTCAGAAAAATAATTATATAAGGATTTATATATGCAGTGCTAATCTAACGATTCCTTAGACTTGGTACATGAAACAATAGCCAGTAGTAATTTCAAAGGATTAAGCAATTAGTTTAAGAGCCTACCTTTCTGATTTGTCAAGTTGATCATCATAATTTTCGATTTCTATTGCTTGTGTCGTAAAATTGCTTGCCATACATTTTATCAGATGCATTTCGCCAAAATCACGTCATTCCAATCTAGATGAAGATGCATATTAGGATTTTCCATTGGAATTTACAGTTGTTTTTCCATGTTATGTTATTTCTATGCCGGTCAGTCAAAAAGTAACATGGCCAGACGAGTGTGTGCAAAGCCAGGTAATAGGATAGCATTCTTTAACAGTTTCAAGGAAACAAACAGGTTTCGTTTCTCTCCAAGTTTTTGTAGCCGGGCGTGGAAAAGATTTCAAGAAAAATGGCAGACACACGGCTAAATGTGCTGCATCAGTCAGTTATGGATACGAAGAAATACTAATGCGATAAATTAGACTAACACTAACACGGCTTATGAATTCTTGTGTGTTCAAGCGAATCCAAATCATGCAACGTCCATTTTTACGAAAGGTTAACTTGACAGTTTGGATCTCATCAAGATGACTCGTTTTGCTTTTTTCAACGTTCTCATCTTGTTCAGTTGTTTAGTGCTTATACTTTCTAAAATTCTGAATTCATGGATAGTAATAAAATTCAGCTGTCATCGTGTGATACTCCAACAAAAAAGTTACGCTTCAATATTTAGCTGTGAAATTAGACGTTGCTTTATATTATCAGTTGATGCATAGAATGAAAATAATGTCAAGTGTTTTTCATTAAGAGTTGTTATTTATTCTTTACTGTCGAAATGCAACGCATAATTAAATCGGAGATTAACCTTATCGATGATTGATGTGATAGTTAATCGGTGGTGATCGTTGCAGAAAAATAGAATTTTAGCTTATCATTAAGCTTTTTGACATCGTAATAAAAAGCCATGGCTTTGCAAATAAAGTATGTAAATTAAAGAAATATACGTGTTTCTAGTTCAATCGGAAGCGTAATGGGAAATGGGGATATCTTACTTTGCTAGCGGAAGCTCTTCCCATAATGCATACATAACAAACAATGGTTATAAAATGCGTTAGATACATTACGTTGAAATGAGTGTACATAAGGCTAATATTCCTCTTTATTTGATTTTACAGAGATCTATAGTTGGAAAGAATTTGAAAGAGAGTTAGATTAGAAACTCAGCCGATTGAATCGAACGATTTCTAAAGGTCAGTTATACATTACCAGAAGATGATGGGCGCAGTGGTAAGGATTTCAATAACGGAGGATGTTTTACGTCCTCAAATGTTGCAACTTCGAGAGTTTCGGCCATTTAAGACAAGCAATGAATATCTTTGGGCCATGAAAGAGGATCTGTCCGACTGGTTGGGAACTCTCTACCCTGACCTAAACATCACACCAAAGACTTTTATGGAGTGCTTAGAGACAGGAATTGTCTTATGCAAGGTAACAAAAATTCACTTATTTTTTCTATTACGAATAAAATAATAGCTCTACCCTTCTAATAATAATAAAAACGACGAATTCTTTTGACGCGTTGTTTAGTGTTAAGTAATACCACTTTGAGGTCGGTTCATACTTTACTTTGTGGTCGGTTTGCTTGGACGGAATTGGAATGGAATACGAACCGATAGTAGTAAGAAACGTAAACGCGTGAAGAAGCTATCCATTACATTGTAGCTATCCACGCCACTCTGCAGAATAAAGTGTTGAAAAAGCCGTGTTATCTACTCTTTGCCGGTGTCATATAGTCAAACATTTTGATAGCTATAATCTTATAATCCATACCTACACCTACTTGCCGTTTTATAATAATTGTAAGATCCACAAAATGTGTAAAGGTATGCGGACAATGTCTTACGTTAGTCGCCATAAATGAGCTAAGCAAGAACAGCATGACATGACCACGATCATCACATCACACAGAGATCTATTATCATTCATCCGTGGTTTTGGTTACACAACTCCTTTTAAAGAATCTATACCTACCTGTCATGTCCATAAGCATGTTTAAAATTTAGTAAAAATCCCTGACTGAATCACCCTCATATTATAGTAGAATTTATGATCGTTGAACAAAGTATAATTTTTCATTGGACTACATTTCGGCCAGAAGTTATGACTGAGCTAGGGAGCATTTTTGTTTAGATTACGGAAGCTAAATCTGTAGACTGGGTTATATTTTCTGAACAGGTAGTCCTCGCACTCACCCATATGCCCTTTTTAGTAGGAATAATCATTTAAGGATTAACGGATTTCTTTAATCGAACGATTACCTCGATCCCTGCCCTGTTAGACTATATATGTGTATGCTTCGTCATTTTTGGACAGTATTAGTCATGTATAATTCACCTCTGCCCTGTAGCTCTGTTTCTGTGTGACCCCCATATTAATATTTCCAATCTTAATTGTACAAAATCTGCAGGTGTAATTATTATAGAGATAAAGAGTTATGGGTGGGACTGCCAAATGAATTGGAAATTTGCATGTAGATTGGAAAGCTTGCAAGGAACCAGCAAGCTTATTCCACGTTTGGACGTGGCTTGATGTTTGCTAGAAGATAATTGCATGTTTTTAAAGAGGTTAAAATGATAGATTTTCCGTTTAGCTTAAAAATAAAATAGATTATCTAGTTGAAATGGGCTCACGACTCGTTGTAGATAAATACTCAATTCTATACAGAAAAAGGACGTTTGGTCTATAATTAATGAATAATTGGATGTCGAGGTTAGTTTATAAAATAGAGCGTTAGATTTTGTCACCTTTAGCTAAACGAACGGGATAAAGTTTCATATGATGTGCGGTTTTGCTATGCATAATTTAAATAGTGTACTCCAAGTCCAAGGGTAGACCACATTAATGGACAATCGTTTAGCAAAATGTCAACAAAAAATTAGTTGGTGGAAGGTTGTGACGCCTTTATTATTCATGCCCCTAATCATTGGAGTGGAAACGGACTGGTGACCGCTATTTCATCTCGTTTCCGCTAAAGTCATTTGTCAGTCACAGTATGAATCAAGTAGGTGCTTAAAAGGGTTATAATCTCCTGAGCTCAAGTTTCAAAATCTATTTATCTCTACGGTAAACGCTTGATTAATGAGTAATGAGATCTATTCATTCAAATGGGATACTTCTACTTATGCATCTTAGAATTGAGATTAAATGATACACAAATTCATGTAAAACAGTACATTTTTCAATGGCAAGTTCCACTTTTATGAAGTAACCAGTATAGGAAATGAAGTTGTAGGGTTTGAAACGAAAGGAATTTTCGTATAATTAAATGAACAGCGAGGTTTTTATTTATGCTTTGAATTTTAATGCATTTTATTTTTCAGCATTCTAACAACGTTCGACGGGCTTGCATGGAATGGATCGATGCTGGAAGGAAATTGCCCAAGTGTTGGGGAAAAGAATGGAAACTTCCTGCTGGTGAAGTCACATTCAATCCAAATGCCAGACCAGAAACTTTCTTTGCTCGTGACAATGTTCATAATTTCATTACATGGTGCCGAAAACTTGGAATTTTTGAATGCCTCTTGTTCGAGTCTGATGATCTTATTTTGAGAAAAAACGAGAAGAATGTGATTTTGTGTATTTTGGAGGTTAGATTGAGATATTTAGAATGAAAAAGTCTCGTAAAAGTATATCTTTTGTGCTTGCTTGTGCATACAAAACGACAAATTATTTAGGTGGCTCGAAGAGGGTCCCATTTTGGAATGGCTACACCATTGCTGGTACAGTTTGAAAAAGAAATTGACAGGGATATTGCCAAAGATACGGGTGTTGATTTGAGTAGTTCGGGAGAAGAGGAGGAATCGCTGTTGGAATATGGGCCTATACCTCAGATTATTACAAATGATCTTAGGTCGTTGGATGAGATGGTATAATAACGTCTTTAAGGAAAAGAAGCTTATATCTAAATGTTCCTTTTAAATCGTTTCTTAACACTGTACCTTATTGTCTCAAGGTTCGAGAATTAGTCGAGCGATGCTCATGTCCAACTCAATTTCCTATGATTCGAGTAGCAGAAGGGAAGTACAGGATTGGAAATACCAAAGTTATGATATACGTGCGGGTAATGAAATGGAATCCTTGTTTTTAAAACGCAGATTTACAAGTAAAACTCCCCTTACCAGTTTCTTAACGTGTCAACTTTGGTTTTGCTTGAAAAAAAAATAGATTTTGAGAAATCATGTTATGGTGAGAGTTGGAGGAGGCTGGGATACCTTGGCCCATTACTTAGATAAGCATGATCCTTGTCGTTGCTCATCAGGTTAGAAAACAGGGTTACAATTTTTATCTTCAAGATTAATGACATCAATCTGAATGACCATTTAATTTCACAGGGCACAAAGTAACAGTTGCTTCAAAGCTTATCTTTAAAAATGATGGACCATCACCCCGGATGAAGGTCGAATATGAAAGGTAAAAACAGAAAAGTCTCATGGAATTTCCGTATTGAATTGAAATGCTTAAACAACATGCTTTTTTGTCATTACTGCTATCAGCGATACGGAAAAATTAGATGTAAACAGGTAATTGTATTGAAATGAATCATACTTGCATGCCGTAGAGAAAGTGATTTATTCACTCGTCAGGTTTCTTAGTTTGGAGATTTAGTTTTCATTTGTTATTTCATTACTTTTGTAGAAACTTTACTTTTTGCTATTTGTATCTCATTTTCTTAATTTTATAAGAACTTAATAATTATTTGGGATGCTTAGACGTGACCTCTCTTTTGACACTCCATCTGGGCACTCAACTCCGTACAACCAACTGAAAAAGCAAGTGGATTTGAGTGATTCTGGATCAGAAATCTCCGATGAAGGGTACAAGACGTCGGATAACTCTAAGCTGTGCATAAATACTTCACCAACCGAAGGAAAGGAGCTAATTATGGGCAAAGGTCATATAAGCCGCAAATCTAGTGTGACTCGAACAAGATCAATATCCACAGATGAAGGTAATAAGGCAATGCATTTAAAATGTACTTTAAGAAAAGTTTAGAAATACATTTGACCTTTTGAAGTTCAGAAGACCATATAAGGCAAGTCTTAAGTTTATTGGAAAATTTTGAAAATTAGATTAATGAAACAATTTTTCCTCAACAGACCGACCTGATTCGAGATCAACCGATGAAGACATCACAACAACTCCTCGCCGACCACAGCTATCTGTTATTAAAAGTAGTAGTACTAGTAGAGTGCCTAATAATCACCTAAGAAGCGTTTCTAGTGATCGTTCCAAAGATATTCCGTTGAGAAATCGCCAACGATACACCTCAGGAGAAGGTAGCGGTATGTCCCCATACGCTTTTCAGCCGAATCCTAAACATATTCCGATAACCCCGTCAAGTGCCATGAAACCTAAATCTCCAACCCATACAAGAAGTCTATCAGCCAGTGGAAAGGTAGAATTTTTCGGTCGAAATGTTAGCTACGGAGCTGCAAGTGGTCAAAAGCTAGTTAAGGCAGCTGGAGGACTTGGACCACGATCATCAACAAATGCAGGTTACCGAAGCAATGGAAAAAACACTTGGAATGGTTACAGTACCGGTACAAGGCCTCGTAATCGAACGAATCTTCTAAATACGGATCTGTACAGAAACCCTACATCAAACGGGGAATCTACAAATCCAAATAATTCAGGGGGAGATGCAACCAAATTACCTGATTTAGCCTCATGCATCAGAAGAGCTCTCGAGCTCGATTCTGACGCAGATAAAATCTCTCATATCGAGTTAGTCATCAAACAATACGAAACGCAAAACAATGATATACCCACTGCAGAAGAGCGAGAAGCGTCCAGTCTTCCGTTTACTCCACTTGCAGAAAGCTCTCATTTTTCCCAAAAACCGGTTTCAATCAAGAAAAGGGTTGAAAATGGCCAAACGAAAATTCCAAAACCAAATTTCTACTAACTTTTTTTTACAGATTGTTCTTTATGAAGCGTAGTAGAATAACTATTAATTGATTTTTTAAAAGGGATGCTTTTCATCTGCCAAATTATGTTTAATCAATGTAGTATAGATTTACAGTGTAGCGTCAAGATTCTTCCCAATAAGCTCTTGACTGATCGATCAAGCGCGTAGAGATTTAGCCAATTATAATTCTTGCTATACCATTTTGAAGCCACGAAATAATTATTGAATTCAGTTTACGGGTTAGCATATAGAATGCATTATCAAGTCTTTTGTGTGTCATTTAGTTATTATATTTCACAAATTATAGACCCTTTTTTATCTCTGTAGATTAGTTATTTAAGAAAAATTATGCATTTACTACTTATTTCGTTTTTATAGTTTCATTTTTTGCAAGATAAAGTTAAGCGTATACGTACGTACATAGAAAGAGAATTTATTCGATTTCAGCTTCGCTGTTTGCACGAGTGAATTTGGTTTCTTGTGAAAAGTATTGCATCGCAATTGCATCTGAACTCTCCGATAAGCTTTATAACTAATATAATTAAAAAATGAAGAATGACATTTATAGGAAGGAAAGGAATTAAGAGGTTTGATCATGAGCTCTTGAAGTTTACACCAATTTATATCTGCCTTTAGATCACAACTGAGCAATCTAATGAAGTGCTACGTACCTTCATACTACTACTACTACTGCATATATGAGTTAAACATTAAGTTATAAAAAATGTATGTTGCATTAACTTTGTACAGCATTTTAAAATTGAATGCAAAAGAAAAGAGTACTATTACAATACAACTGTTAGAAAAGTGTAGACAAGTTTTATTAATTTTGCTGATACTTTAAATATATGCAGATTATATAATTATAATACGCTTCCATGTATAACTAACTGTCGGTGCTTTACCTACTAACAAATTCTTCAAAAATACCGAATAGTTATCAAACTTACCGAATGCTCACTAAGTGATGGAGAATCATAAATAGGATCTAGAAACTGCAAGCCTTTTCTCTAGGAAATAGAAGATGATTATCAAGAATTTTAAGATGTCACTTAATGTAAATCCCCCCATTCGCAATGGTTTGTGGTAATTGTTTAAGGTTTTGTCCTGCACTTGCAGAAAAGCATATAAGTTTAGTTAATCATGTAGTGCCTTAATTAACTCAAGTGATACATACACAGACACGCTGTTAATCGTAGTATTAATGTTAGCATGAAGTCTACTAAAACTATAACTATTTCATTTTTTTATACTAAACTTACTAACTGACTAGGCTAGAGTATAAAGTTTGAGTTTAGTAACGGAAATCGCTCATAAATGTTACCATTATGCTTAAAAGCTTACATTCTAACAGGAAACCAAGTATTAGGACTTAAAATAACACCGAAGAGGTTGTACTAATAGACTGAGTGAGGTTAATTAGACACATCAGAAATAACTCAAGAAAGAGGCATATATGATGATGGTCCTACTAACTCTTACTGCCAAATCTGAAGAAAACCATTTAATAAATTAACTATAATAAATTCATCGCTTTCGTGCAAGCATTATTTCCGTTTTCATGAATTCAT
Organism: Hydroisotoma schaefferi; assembly: GCA_034682405.1. Classification (NCBI taxonomy): domain Eukaryota; kingdom Metazoa; phylum Arthropoda; class Collembola; order Entomobryomorpha; family Isotomidae; genus Hydroisotoma; species Hydroisotoma schaefferi. Next base: position 20,441 of record JAQFZX010000122.1, read on the forward strand.
TTCGTGGTCATTGTGTGACAAGCCGATTGCCAAATCGTATTAAAGTAAAGCAGAGCTGGATTTAGATAAGAAACTGGCTAATAGACTTGGGTATAAATGATCCATTTACTACCTTCCTAAATGTACCGTTCATGGTAGTGTCAATATTCCTTATGCATTTGTAACAAATTGTTCTAGATAAGATTATACAAATGGCTTCAGCCAATTTCAACGAATCATTGTAAAATTCTGCAACAATTGAGCTAATTAGAGGAGGACATTTGCGTAAAGTAATTTTTACCATATTGAAAGTATAATAGCACAGATCGGCAGCTGCACTAAAAATTAGTAGTACCAAAATATACGACAGTAAATGCGAAAAATATGTTAACGTCATGACTTCTCAGCTAAGAAAATGAATTTGTATTCATTCATCTCTTCAGATCCGAACACGAGAGATAATTTTGGTGTTTCAAAATAAAAAGGCATATTTTAGAAAGTAACGTAGAAAAATAGCATTATAAGGAAAGGAAACAACAAGCAGTATTGATTCTATCATTATTCAGTAGTCAGTACTACATAATTCGATCTTGCTAAAATTGCAAAAATTAACCGCATCATAAGCAGATTTGCGTTGACATACTTGGCTTATAAAAACAAACTTTTTTGAATGAATGGATGAACAATAATGCTCTAATAAAGCGACAGATTTTCCACTTTTTGTAGAAACTTGCTAATGAAGTGCTTCTACCGAACAATTGCAGCTAATGACACACATATTAACTGCTTCGGATTAGATAAAAAGGTTTAAAGGTGGTAACAGGTTTGGAGTCTATATTCTCTATGGAGATTTAACGCGAATTCCGTTGATGTCGAAACGAAGGGGTCATATATTTTTAGGTAACCGAGTAATAATGAGTTACTATATCGTTGTCATTAATTCCATTGTTAAACATTTTGAGAGAGGTACGCAATACGCAATTATCATTTGTTAACTTTGAACTTGCGAAACATACATACGTCTTCGCGATTGCAGTGCACTACGAGGAAGTTTTACTCGGTCGGTGCCTGCAAAAAAGGGGCAGTATATAATTAATATAAAATGTTGTAAAAATGGTTGTGTAAGTTCTTGATGTTTAGTGTCAAAGTAGCCTTAGCGAATAAACAAATTTTGTGTCAATACGACTTCGTTTGCTGATTTTGATTGATTTTACACCATATGAATGGATGCTGACCCGTAAATAAGTCCAAGAAAAGACTAGCCAATGGCTTAGTCCCCATCCCCTTTTCATAAAACAGAAGAAAGTATGACATCTGAACTTAAAAGGTTTAACTCTTCTAATCTTTGCATAATCTAGTCTCTGGAGAAATTCTGATTAATGAGGAAACTTGTTACTGATAATGTTCCATTGGAAACATGGAAACTTGGACCACCGATCATCTTAATTTAAATGTGAGATCTGAATAACAAAGGCATTTCTTTATAAATGAACAAAGGCTATACGGGCCACGGGTTCCTAAAACAGAGGAAGCTGTGAGTTCAGCATTGCACCTTTTGAAACGGTCGCCCCTTCTCAAAAGTAATTGAGGGGATTTCCAGCAGTATGTGCCAACCAAACCTTAAATGGCCTTACTTATAAACATATGAGCCTTGCACTACTAAATGAAGTATTACTGACTGGTGGTGCATAGAAGCATATGGTAACGTCTTGATTCACTTTTCATCATTACTGAATCTGCATCATACTCCTACCGAATAGAAAAGAAAAGGTCATGTGACAAGAAATAAGAAATTCATGTTTTTAAAATTAAAACATTATTTATGTCAAGATATTGATACATATCGAAGACTGCGATCCATTCATCATCATTACATTAGCCATCACTGCAACAGACTACCGTATTTAAGAAGCATATGCATACGAATAAATAATTGATTGTAGGCATCCGGTCTCTTTAATCGTTTGCAAGAAAAGCGCTGTAAGAAGCTTTAACGAACCACGAAAGGAATTAAGAGTTATGTACTGCATACAGTGGTAAAATTTGTTTACTTATTTACGGGTAAATTACATTACAACTGTTTCTCAACCACTATTGAAGAATACTAGGGTAAAACGTTTTATTAAATAACAATACAAAATCATAAAGGAGATTATTTGTTATCAGTCATTGAGTTGTTTCTGTAATCATTGAGCCTGAAACGAGATCTTGAGCTTAAAGTCGAGTGAGAATCCCAGAAAAGCGAAAATACGATACTTAACTACCTACAACCTACTTCTACTCGTATTCCTATAAGAACTCAGAAAACGAAGGCTTGAAGTAGTTGGTCAATCAATATTCAAACCTTTGATTGTTTCTAAACCAAAATGTTACCACATACATTTAAGACATCAAGTTACTAAAGTAGAGTATACTAACGTTAACGACCAAGTTACATTTTCTCTGCACGCTACCAATGAATTTTCAATTAAATTAAACTGAATCTAATACTATCAATAAAAGAGCGTTGTTAGTGAGATTGTTAGTTACAGAAGCAAAAACTAAGGAATAACAATTAAAAGCGTACGCTTCGTCTCGTAATATCTCTAGTGAGCAAATGAAAATCCTCCATTCCACGCCTTGCATCATCCAGGTCACGTCGGAAATTGTTCGATGGGCTGTATACCAAGCCAGATATGAAGCTCGTCTGCAAAAAATAATTATTAATGTTATTAGTATTAAGTATAGCATAAGCAATTCTAAAAACAGTAAGCATTAACATACCCTGGCACTACGTCTTGGAGTGGACGGCCTGTCAAGTCTGTGAATGAAATAAAATTATATACACAAGAAAATAAATTTTTCATCAATAAAAAAACCTAATTATAAATTGAAATTGACTGACCGTTTTGGAGTTTTTGAGAAGGCTGGAGAGTCAATTCCAAAAGGGCTATAAAGCTTTGTTGGAGTTCTCCCAAGAATTCTTCGTGTTGGACTTGCCACACTTCCAGGAGTAGATGCCCCCATTCTATAACGTCTACGGGTGGATTTCCTGAATTTCTGTATTAAATCACAGCAATCATTTACTTCTATACCTACTCAAAAGTTAATTATCTGCTAAATAAATGTATCCACCTACCTGTGAAAAGTTTCCCAAAGAGCTTTTCACATCTTGAACAGTTTTATTGAGCCTTTTGGTAAGAGAAAGCCCTGGCGCGGGTTCATTACTAGTGACAGCCGGAGGAACAACTACGTTCATTTCTTGCTTCCTAAATGGAACATTTGCCAGAACATCCGGCCGCCCTTTGACCTTTCCCTTCCAATCTATCATCTCAACGACTCCTAGATCCTCCTCTTCCTCGTCAGATTCATCCAGTGGCAACGGTTCCTCACTGACTTGGTGAAAGTTCGTCTCATCGTTCTGCATATTTGCATACCTTGAACCCCCAGTGGATGACCCTTGACCCAGACGAGCCAGTGAGTTTCCTAAGCGTCTGAGCCGACTGGCGCTGCTACCTCTGCTAGCGCCCCATCCGTCTCTGTTACCGGCAGAGATTCCCTGGTCTTGTTCTTGATGTACGTCCATCTCTTCTGGGGGCTGGTTTTCCCTCACATTCTCCCTTGACTTTTGACCCTTCAACCAAGTAAATGAAAAACTTCTCGTATCTGGTCTCATCTGGAAAAGACAGGTCAGTTTTAGTTGGGCTAAAGACCTAACTGGAGTTACCAAACAGTTTTGGGACCAGTACCAATCTACATCACCGGGCTATCCTTCCTTAATATATACTATGGGACGCCGTGCAGTAACCACCGTTAGCAATTTTTAGTATGACGGTTTGCCAATTTATCTACTTTCAGAAATTGCAAACTGTCACGGCTCTAAACATACGGAGGATAGCCCGGTAATTTAGATAGGTTCTGGACCCAACTGTGTGGTAACTACAGCTAGGTCTTTCGCCTAATTAGGTCAGTTTAACATTAAAAAAAACTTAATCTCATTAGTTACTCAATTCTTCATCAAAAATTGAAAACCCCAATAAAAAAACGTAATCCTCGCACTTACAACGATTCCTTCTCAATATATCTCTGACAAGTTGATTAAATTCTCTAAAATTCCAAACGGGATCGGTCGGTCGGTCGGATCTCTCTTCAGCTCTACTAATCTCTTCTAATTCTAATCCCTTTTGATTTCTTACCTCGCTCTCCCCTAATATCTACGATTATCCTCGTTTCAAAATTATAAAATTGCACAGCTAAAAAATAAATTCGACCTTCACAGTTTTCCCTAATAAAATGACTGAAATGGGTGCAGCAGTTGCAGTTGCGTTGCAGTGCAAGTGTCAGATTGTAAAATAATTGTCCGTTGACACAGCAGAAATCTCTCCCTTTCTTTTGAGGACCAAAACCAAACTCAAGTCCAGAATAAATAAAAAAAAACATGCAAGGATGATTTAATGAAGAAAAACCCTCGTCATTCATGAGAAGAAGTAAATAAAGTGTAACGGTCATTTCCCGGGATTGGCCTCACTTTTCCCCTCCTCCCGACCTCCTCAACCAATCAGAATCAGGTAAACAACTCACAGGATTAAACTTCCATCCTTCCTTCCTCTTCTCAAGGATTACGGATTAGATTTTACTACAACAAGGCAGGATTAGTTTTATTATTAATTATTATACGTAAACTTGGCTTTCTTCTGCGACTTGTTTTGCTAATAAAGGAATAAACTAACGTGCTGTGTAAGTTAGTTAACCCTCAGAAGGGAACAGATTGGAAATAGCCGTGTCTCGTGAGGAAAAAGACATAAAAGTATGTATAAAAAAGTAATCCATTAAAAAACCATCCTTAAAAATTCACCTGGTTAGTTAAGTATGGACAAAGAGTAGCCTTACTTACACCCTAAATTGATTTAGAAACCCTGTCCTTGTCCGCTTAAGAAGGGTCCCTTACTTTATTGTAGAAAGAAGGGAATATAATATTATTACTTTGTAATTTAATAAGAAGTTAATCCGTTTTTTAATAAGGAATAAAGCACGGATTAGAGAGAAATGTTTAGCATTGCTTGGTTTCCTTTTGGAGTTTGGAGTCTGTTTATTTTACAATTGTATGCACTAATTTACTTATTTGTGGCCAAGAAGACTCGAGAAAGTGCTTTTATTCATTCCAATCCAATTACATTCGATTTAGATATGATTATCATTTATATTTTAAAAGCTTGGGCGGATTAGATACTTGAAGTTTGATTTTTATTATATCTAAAAAGATGTATATTTAAGACGAGGAGGAGGTAGGTTGTAGTTAGTGTTTGTCTGTCATCCTTCGAGAAATCACATCGTAACTTAGCAACTGACTGACTTGTTTTGATTGAGCGAGGAGAAATTTTAGTGTCATTAATTAATCGTATTCTTAACATTTCAGGTCCGTTGTGAAATTGGGGTTTGCCTTAACTATTGTCACTGGAGTGGATTAGTGTGAACCTGGAGAGGGTGAACCTATTCCTCATATCAAAATTCTTAGTAATTCAAGATCTGCTAATACAATGGAAGATAGTAAAACGACATGGGAGGGTATGATAAGTCTAAATGTATTATTTTTATTTTAAAAAAACTTATAATTTCTAATATCTAACATCCTGATTTAGATTTAAGACGGCAGGCTAGGTATTTGGAAAATGAAATTGATACAAAATTGGTTTCCTACAGTAAGATTGGAGCGAATGCAGTCTTCGCCGTGTCCAGCGATGAGTAAGAAAAATATAGATGAGCAAAAACGTATAGAACAGCTTTATATACTTCTAAGGTGAACTGAAAATCTCAGAAATGATGTGTATTTTTTCAGTGACAGTGACACTGCTCCATTGTTGTCTGGAGATAGAATGTTCGAATCGTTATCTGAAGAGATTGAAGGTCTTTTGCAACAGTTGGTGAAAGTTAATGATGATATGAGTGAAATATCGGCCATAACGCCAAGTTTATCTACCCCAGCCCTAGTCCATACTCTTCAGCGTCACCGAGATATTCTTCAAGACTATTCTCAAGAATTTCGCAAAACGCAAAATAATCTTCGAAGTAGAAGAGAAAGAGAAGAACTATTGCACGGTGTAAAAAAAGAAATCGAGTGAGTTTGTAAAATTATGTAATTTCTTGTTTTATATGTTTTTCTTGTGAACAATGTTTCACACAGCTTTTTCCAAAATGTCTGTTTTTCAGCTCAAGTAAAACTGCATTGAACCGAAGGATGGATTTGTATATGAAGGAGCATGAACATTTAGCCAAGTAAGTTAATTTCAATATTAAGAAAGCAAAGGCTTCAAAGTCAGCATTTGTTATATATTTTCTGGTGCTGATTAACTAAAAGGTATATTTTGAAATTTCTTAGCTCGGATCGAATGGTGGAGGAACAGATAAGAATAGCAATCGACACAAAAGAAAATCTCGTTACGCAAAGATTCGCATTTAAGAAAATACAATCCCGCATGAATGATATGGCATCAAGATTCCCTGCAATTAACAACCTCATTCAGAAGATTAGCTTGAAAAAACGGAAAGATTCCATTATAGTAGGTTTAATAATTGGTGTATGTACCTTCCTACTAATTCTATACGCCTTACGATAATCTAGATAGACTAATATACCCATTGAAAATCCTTGCTTTTTGTACACATAGACTTTTAAAATTATATCCGGCTTCTTTTTACTTTACAACCACGACCACGATACCACGAACAAGAAACTATCCTGTCCTTTTAACAAATTTTCGTATAAAACAAATAGGAAAAATCCTCCTTCCGATTTCCCCATCGCTAATCCTAGAAACTTTTGCTAACAACCAACTGTGATGGAACCATCAATGTGTATGGATTGAGATATTTATTAAATAAAAACATGTAATCTTTTAATCTCAAATTCGGCGAAAACTATTATTTCTACGGGGAAAGTGCCTTAACCACAGATTTCAGTCATTTTTACAAGCATCCAAGCATCCAAGACAAGAACAAGGAGAGTCAAGAAGGAAAGTGAGAGAACTTTTATCTCAGCGTACGCAAGGCGGGGAAAGGTTTGTCGGCTGCTCTCTTGAGGTTGAGTTTTTCAGTTCTTGAGTTGAAGTTGAACCTTTTAGTTATTTTTTCAGAAAATGGTAAAAGTTACGGAATTAATATTATTCTTTTCGAAGATGTGTAGATTGTTGTAGGGTTGAGATTTTTATTATTTAGGGTAAATAAAAAGAGTTGTACTCAAACTGAATCATAATTATAGTTATATTTTTTCCAGTTTATTGTTTGAGCGAATTTGAATAAATCCAATTATAAATTATAAAATCACGGTTTTCATCAGTTTTAAAGATATAATTAATAAACTTTTCAGCATTTTTAGGTTTAAGAAGAAGGGACTAGAGCAGTAGCTTCGTTATTCGTACTATTTAAATACCAGTTTAAAAAATATCACTCATCGTTTTCGGTTACATAGACTAGACCTAGACGTATACCTCTGGGACATGGCATCCTACATAATACCTCATCTAGTGAGGAATGTCACCCGCCATGCTACCGCGCGTATGGCACCCGCCGTGCAACGTCAAATATCGACCTCTAAGCACTGCCTTGAACAGGTTACCTGCCGTGCTACCTCGCGTATGGCACCCGCCGTGCAACGTCATTTATCGACCTCTAGGCACTGCCTTGAAGAGGTCACCTGCCGTGCTACCTCGCGTATGGCACTCGCCATGCAACGTCAAATATCGACCTCTAAGCACTGCCTTGAAGAGGTCACCTGCCGTGCTACCTCGCGTATGGCACCCGCCGTGCAACGTCATTTATCGACCTCTAGGCACTGCCTTGAACAGGTCACCTGCCGTGCTACCTCGCGTATGGCACCCGCCATGCAACGTCAAATATCGACCTCTAAGCACTGCCTTGAAGAGGTCACCTGCCGTGCTACCTCACGTATGGCACCCACCGTGCAACGTCAAATGTCGACCTCTAAGCACTACTTCAAAGAGGTCACGCGCCGTGCTACCAAGACCAAGACAGGAGGAGGTCGGTTTATTGGCGAAGAGGTTGAAGCTCAGCATGACCTAAAGAATTCATATCCCGTGGTTGCCTATGCAACTTGTGAAGAACTGGATTTAGAAAAGCTGATTGATGGGCTTATCGTACAAGACTTATACATTCCTACAGTCTTATCCGATGGTAAGGTTCCTTATCATTTGAATTACTAGACATCTTTATTTAAAATGAGTTATCCAGTTAATAGTCTCGCTTTTTCCTTCTGAAATTTGGTCACTTCCTTCTGAGTCTGAATCTGAATGTATTAACTTTTTTTATTCACAGATATGCAGGATGTAATTCACGTATCGGCAAAGTATAAAATCACTGATGAACCGCGAGAGATCTTTTTCTTCAGAGAAGGAGCCGTCGTGTTTTGGAATATGCCTGAGTTGGAATGCAAAAACGTTCTGAAGTAAGAATTGTCTATTAATCAATGTCTGTCGAGTAAGCTAAACATACAATGTACTAAAAATCAAACTTCTGTTTCCAGATTCATTAAAACCTTTGAGCATGAAGGCTATGATAAGGAGCAGGTCGGAAAGGAAATGGAAAACATGCGCTATTGTTACAACGAGCAAGGGTAATTAAACAATGAACGTGTTAGCATTTAATTTGTAGGGCCTATGCAAGTGGAAGGTCAATTTAGTAATTTGTTTTTCGATTCTAGATCATCTAGGCTTGCACGCGGTGGTGGAATAATCTTGAACGTACAGTCTGGGAATTTAATTTTGGACAAGTATACCTTTGCCAATGCTATTGCATCATCTGTAAAACTTGGGATTTGGGAGTCAACGTTAGATAAATTTGTAGACAGCATTGCTCATATTACGGAAGTAAATAAAATATGATTTTATAATATGACTGGGCGAGAGAACTGGCGATGAACAAAAGTTACTCTGTTTTTTCTTTAGGAATTGAAAAGAGCCCAGAATTTAAATTTGTCAAGGAAAGAGGTGCTACAGAAGACTGGAGAGTTGTTTTCACTTCGCCATGAACTCAACTTAAACTCCGATCTTCTGGATACTCCGGATTTCTATTGGGAAAGAGAGAGACTTGAAAGTTTGTATCAGAAAACCTGCAATTATCTCAACATAAGTCGTCGCACAAAAGTCCTTAATGAGAAGTTGGCCCAATGCTGTGAGCTTTTAGATCTTATTTCAAACCATCTAACAGATCAACATCACACGCGCTTAGAATGGATGATTATTGCGTTGATCACAATAGAGGTTGGGTTTGAAATTCTTCATGTCGCAGAGCGTTATCTGTAGTAGAATCAATAGATAACGTAAATTGTATGATTTATTTTTAATGACATCTCTGACTACCAATGTATTCCGGGAGGTTTTTTGTAAATATTTCTGTCTTGTCTTGTATGCCTTTTTGAATAAGAAACTTAGATACTCAATAATAAACCGTTATCTTTTTCAGTTTATTCATTATCTTTTGAGTTTAATAACCACCATACTATACATAATCTGTTAAACTTATCAGTTACTTAAAAGGACAACCTCCTTGTTTCATTTATTTTACAATATATTTTTATTTGTATAAATTATTCGTTTTTCTAAAAGGAAAACCGGAATACAAAGAGAAGGAAGGATAGAGACCATTTAAACAGTTATTGTGTGGCATGGGTAAAATAAATCTTTCATGTGCAGTTTTCACTTATATATGATTAAGATCTCAAAATTAAACCCTGGGAGGGGCAATGACAATAACAACAACAGTAAGTTCAGTAGTACTACTACTACTTGTGGTTGAGGTACAGTTAAATTCCGACAGAAATCGGCCGGTTTTAAACCAAATAGGTTTGATACCGAATCTCTAAAATTATTACACGAGAGCTGAAATAGTGTAATATAACTGAAGTAGCTGCTGTATATGAACTGGAAGGCACGACTTCCTGTCATGAGTTTTGGAATCAAGCGACAGCCAAGAAAGAGCGTTATAACCTTCCAAGACAAATCTGTAATATGCAGAAAATGATAAGTTTTCTTAACAAAATGAAACACAATTTAATTTTAATTTGCACCAACGCTTACCTTAAAACATCAGTTGTAAACTGAGAGTCTAGGGGATGTTGTTTTGCATTTGACTGCTGCTGAAGAAGATCATCAACATTATGAAAAACACTGTGCGAATGCAAATGTAAAGCAGACTTCAGAAATACTCCACATCCATTTTCATTTGCTCTCTGAGGACAAGAAGCCCAGAACCACGAGGGTAAGGGCCCTGACGGAGCGGTAGAAACTAGATAACCCAAAGCTAACGGTTGCTGTAGCAATGTTCCAACCTCATCACCAACCTCAGATCTTCCTCCCATCTACAATAATAATTTAAAAATTACAATTAAGATAAAAGCTACTAACCTATTTCCACAAACTAGCATGATAAACCTACCCTTCCTTGACCTCCAGATTGAAAAGGTGATTGTCGACCGGAAGCCCCAACACCACCAGGACTACCAGGTTGAGAAGTTGAATCTCTTCTAGGACTACCAACTGGACTAGGAGCCCCTGGCCCTGCATCTGGCCAATTGAATATGTCTCCTAACTGTAAATCCTGAAAGTGAAGCAATTAGGAATCACAATACTGTAAACATCATTGAAGAAATGTTAATCTACAAAATTTGTATTGTAGCTTACGCTTACGTTCATTCCATCTATGCCTTCATCAATACCCTCGTTAATAAACAATAAGTCCTCGTCTCCCAAGTCCGGCCCGTTAATGTGCTGCTCTTGGAAAGCAGTTTGGGAGGACTGTAAGTAACAGGACATATTTAAAACGATACATCTACTACTGCACTACAATTATGGGAAATATTTTATTTATTATGTAAGCGATGCTTACCTGTGTCGTTGCAGAAGTGGGGAATACCAAAATATGTGTGCAGGATATGTCCTGCGGTGTTGACAATGAAGGAGACGTTCCAGAGCTGGAAAATCTTTCATCCGGTGTGAACTGATCAGACATCAACCTAAGACAGCTATCAGGCTCCAAAGAAACCAAACATGCAGAAAGTACACAGGGTGCTTCAGATGGGTACTGAAGCGAGCACTGTCCACAAAGAACTTTAAGCTGATTGGATGCCCTCAATAGACTTTTACGACTTAGAAGGGTACTCCAACTTTCTAACTCTCCATGCCCAATTCTCCCCAGTCGTCCGACCACAAGACGCCACGGACTAACACCAGTTGACATAATCCCCAAGATGAAGTCCATGAGTTTCTGCAAGCCATGTTTTCTTGCGTTTGCTTTTCTTCTTTTGGAGCGATTAGGTACATAAATATTGATAGTTTTTGTTTCTAGTAGCTCTCCGCGATCATCCGTGGCTGAGGCTAACAACCACCTTTGGTCTTCAGATATGCAGTAAGCCACATACAGGACGGAAGACAAACTGGGAGTGGCTGTAGGTCCTACTGTTAAAGCATTACCACTACTAACTAAACCTCCCGTAGTATGGCCTTGGACGGTGTTGAGCCACTCAATACCTTCCGATAGACGCTCCTTAGCAGGTGCTAGCACGTATGGAGGAGTGTAAAGACGATAACCTAATCTACACTTTTCCTGTTCAATATAATATTACATACTGTTATGAATCAATCTTAATATTGTAATGAAATTGGAGAGGTTGAGAAGAGCACTTACATCTTTGGTCTTCATAAACAAGTCAGCGGCCGCGGCCGGACCGAATCCTGTCAATGATTTAACACTATTCTGATGAACAAGCAATCTACGACACTGTGAATATACTGAAAGTGCTAATGCACGCATTTGGTCATTTTTTAGTCGAGTTTCCATTGTACTATTTCCAAGATTCATGATATCTTCTAACGATATAACCTTCGGTACAAAAATATCCCGTTACTTTTAAAGTTTGCCATTAAAAATGAGAGATATTAACTGGTAATTATAATATTTTTATACCTGAAGAGTAATATTGTTTTTTATGTGGTCAGGTATGAAGTTCAACATTGAATGATAGCAACGCAGAAGTCCAAGCTTGGCCATACTGCAATAAGAATTCAAGGAATTAGCCACTATTCAAGTAGATTCTTTCTTTTACCTCATTAATACCACATTCGCTTACCGGTGAATTTCATCATTGTCCGATGCAAACCCAAAAGGTTCTATCAAATAAACAACTAAGGCTGGTGGATCACGATCATCGTCCTCCACTGGCTCTTGAGTTGGAATCTCTTTGTTTGCAGTCTCAGATTCTATAGAATGAAATGAAAGGTAAAGCTCAACTTACAGGATTGATTATAAATCAAGGGTCAATGAGGTACTAACCAGATTCATTCTTTGGAGTAGACGGTCCCTGACTGTTTCCTGTAGCATCAACGGTCGGTGGAGGCATTTTAGGTGAAGCCGCAGGTCTATCTGGCGCGGTTGTTCTTTGGTTTGAGGTGTCAAAAAGGCTTTGATCCAGGGATATTGTAGCTAACTGAGGAGCCAGGTAATGTTGGCAAACCTAGAAATTCACAAATGAATTTAATAGGCTTACGTTCACTAAGTACTTCAGTTTTTCATGTTCGAATCTATACCTGGGCATATAATTTAAGCAGTGCCGCAGTAGGATGATCCGGCAAGGTACGAAACCATTCATCAACAGGCTCTGAAGCTAAATTATTGGCTGCTGTTCGGCCTATCTTCAAAATCCCATCTCGAAGCACCTTAGTAATTGCACAATGCCTTCCAAGTTGGCAGACTTCATACATTGAAGAAAACTCCCTAAAGAAAGTTCTAACTTTTTGCAGAATGAATTCATTGTCCGGTGCTACTACTATATACGCTACATCCCGCGGATATGCATAGGGTTCCAGAAGAAGTTTTTCCCAAAACTTAATTGCCAAGGGACTTAAAGCTATCCAGTCTTTTTCGGAGCCAACTAATATCGATGGAATAGGTTGAGGCTCGCAGCGATCCTCAGTTCCTAAAATAGTTATTAACATAAATTAGTAAAGAACATTGAAGAAGCCTTATAATAAACTTTTCAACAAGACTTGAACTGAGTCAGATAGGAGCGAAAGACAATTAGCAACATAATGGGTCTTCATGGTTATCAGCTGAACTATGCAATCATCATGATCAGATAAGTAGAATTTCATCAGTATTTTAACGATATTTTGTTTGGAGATCTACCTCGTCCAGCGAGACGATGGAACTGTCGCCAAGTAAGCGGGCCTGAAACGGTATATTGGGCGTCCCAAGACTTTGCATGAACTGCTTCTTGTAGTAACGGATGCAGAGCCCTCATCACTTGCATGACATCCTGTGTTAGAAAAATAGGGACATAATTTAATACGTTAGCAATTCATGAATGAACGCTAAACTGTTGAAAAAGAAGGTTTCCGTTCACTAACTTGACTTGATTTAGAACCCCGAGCCCAAATGAAAGCCCACTTGTGCATTAAACTCAAACTATGTTTGACAAAAACTGTATCTTCTGGCATTCGGGGGAACACATTACGGCCACTGGCCTCCAACATGACAGTTCGACCATGTTCTAAAGCTATAAGAGCTGCTCTGTTGGCGTCAACACACTCCAGTTGATTCCACGAATGGTTATTCCATCTGAGAATTACAAAACATTATCCAACATCTCCTTCCCATATAATTTTTTAAAATTATGCATAGAATTCGTATCGTTATTTTTAACTAAGTAAGGTTGATTATTTTCAAGTACCTATAGTTCACTACCTCCCCAGTAAACCGAGAGGCCGTATTGGTTCCGAACAGTAAGAAACACTGCTCTCGTAACACATCCAACAAAAAGGGAGGTACAGCGTCTACAGTAGCAGATGCAGCAACAGCGTCTTTATCGGCATTTAGAGCTGCCGTATTCGGATACTTAGAATCCAGTAGTAGAAATGATGGTTTTTTCCTTTCATACCAGTCGTCACTGGGTAAAGCTAAAGCTGCTAAATTAGCAGTGGTTATCTCGTATTCATCTTCATAAAATAATCCAGAGCGATGAGCTAGTCTGAAATTTTAAAGACGCAGACTCTTGAGCATTAGAAATTAACTTTTACAGACATGAAGGCTAAAGGAGTCTTTAAAAAATACCTTCGGTTAGCACTGGCACTGAAGCCACAGTTACACCTCACCGATTCCTCCTCCGGTGAGTAATCGTGAATGTATAACCCTACTTCGGATCCTCTGATATTTCCAATAACTTTATTACTAGCGTTGCAAACGCACATAGTACAACTATCGAAGTTGTGATCACGAAACAAGTTAATGACTGAGTCGGACAAGGAGAGATTAACAACAAGAGCATGAGCCTCTACTCCTCTCGTTCCGTACAGATGGTGATGTCCTGCATGAGATGGATGCGGAACATGAGGACCGTGTGGGTGTGAGATTGAAGGTCCATGAGGACCTTGCTTCAGGTACATTGAATTAGACGGAGGACTACCCATATCAAAGGGAGTACCTACAGCAGAAAAATCAAAATAATTGTATAAATCTTATCCTTTTTAAAAACTGCTGAATCAAAGGATGAAAGTTACCTCGTATGGAGTTGGGCGCAGGAGAAATGGGTGATAACCCTGGTCTGAGGTGGATTTGGTTTGGTACGTTGGGACCCATACACATCGTGTGCTGCGGCTGGGGTAATGGATGTAGTAAAGTATTTTGAGGGGGTGAGTGATGCTGAGGGGGGTATTGCCAAGTGGCCTTGTACATTGAGTTATTTGGTGGGAGTATCAGGGCAGGTTGATGTTGACTGGGGAGTACAGGAAGTGGAGCATACTTGGATGACCCAAGCACCTTGTACATTGTCGATGGTTTGAAAACGTATGACCAGTCCTGTAAATGCATTCGCATCTGGTGTTGATGTTGGGATCCGCTTCTCATGTACATGCTGTTTGTTTCCAATCTTACCTCAACTGGTTCATCGGGCGGACTACCTAGACCCGAATAGTTTTCCTGCGGCCTTCGTATATTAGATGCGTTATCAGATAGTCCCTCCATAGACAATGGCTCCGTTTGAATACCTCCAGGAGAAGATATTGGATTTGGTTCATGAGATGGTGGAGTTGGAAACATTTTGGAGAGCTCTTCTGGTCGTAAAATTCCCAAGCCTGATCGGCCTTTAGTCCCACAAATTGCTGTGCTAATATTACTTTCCTCTATCCCTCCAGCAGGTTTATTAGAACCAGGTGGTGTAGGTACTTGGAACTGGAAAAGTCATAAACAATTTTTAAACCACCGCCCCTAGATTAATAGCTCCCGAATTATATTATTTGTATCCTACCGTTTCATCACTAGAAGTATCGGAGTTATCAAATAAGTTGTCTAAATCCCGGATGGACGGCTGAAGGCCTTCATTAGTGAAGAGATCACCAGATCCAATCTTGTTCCCATTTGCGGCGTCAGTTGCACAAAACGGACTCTTTTCATCTTCCTATAATCAATATTTTATTTATAGCAACATTGTCCACTCAATAATACTAAAATAATACTAATAATATAAATACTATCAGATAGGAGCGAAAGACAATTAGCCAACATATTAGGTCTTCATGGGACTCAGTTGAACTATGCAATCATCACTTACACGAATTAATCATATAAATTGCTACAGTGTTAAACTTACACCGTCTTTTCTTTTCAAACCATCCATATTCACAGCAGGTGTTTGGTGATTTTCATCGTCAAATTCATAAGGGTCGGCTGCTCGCTTTCCTAAATGATGTCTTTCGTGAGCACCGTGGGAGTTAAATCCCTGGAAATCCATTGACTTTTTCATTCCCCATCCCCAGTTATACATTGCATTTTTTGATATCCCTTCATTTGTTTTAATCCTTTTTACTGGATGATAAAGCCTAAGGATAGATAGAATTCATTTGTCAATTTATCAAGAGTTTTGCTGAGCAATCCGAAAAAGAATGAGGAGCCTTACCATGCCTCCATTACTGAATAGTCGTATATAATGTCGGAGGGTTGACTGGAATCTTCTTCTCTTAACAATGGTTCGTAATCTTTACTAGGCAGGGATGGCCTGATTAACATTTCTCTGGGTGGCACATGATTAGCACTACTCGTGGTTGAATTTCCTGTTCCCACTGGGTTTGTATCATTGGAAGGTCCAGCGTTCGCTCCACTACTGGTAGACTGATGATCAGCGCTTTCCATTTTAGCACCTTCAAAACCACTTGTCAGTGGTGAGAAAACCTATGGAAAAAAACTTCATGTAAGATAAGCGTTTCACACTGGAAATGAGACACCGAATATATCAAAGAAGTACAAATGTACTGACGAAGTTTCAAGGGAAGGGCTCCATTAGGGCGACATTTTAAGTTAAAAATTAAGTAAAGTACCTGATTTGAGACTGAAGACACAGACTTTGGGGCACCATTGTCAGGCGTTGCAGCCGGGGGCTTGTCACTGGGTGGCTGTGGACTCAACGTAGGCATTGAGGGATCTTGCTGAGGTACTGAAGCAGGTTGAGACCGAGGAGTTGCCAACGGGGATGGGGCTATCGATGCAGGAGAAGCTATAGGGCCTTCACTTCCAATACAAGCAGTGGTTGTACTTCCTGGTCCAGCTTTAAATGAAGGTGGCCCTCCGACCGGAGTACCGGGCATTCCACTTGTCCTGTGTTCAAAATTAATATTGATTAGAAATTCCATCATGAACAATCGGCCATGGACAAAAAAGGATCACAAGAATGGGGAAAATAAAATAAACGACCAAGCTGAAGAAAGCAATTGTCTCGGTATTCCAATTTCCTATTGAATTACGATTACTTGCATAAACAATTCTAACGTTCACTTGCAAGTTTCGGTGAATAGCGTATCAGCAACGGTACGGTGATTCAAACAACTAACCTGCTGTTTGAAGACTGATTATTGAGACCTTGCGTCTCGGATATTTTCGCAGAACTGCTAGAAGCGGGCTGGGAATTATTGGAGGAGGCAGATTGGTTATCTTCGGACAAATCCCATACACTAGCCCAATTATGAACTTGAGCCATTAGCTGGGCAGTCCGACGGTGGAACGTACTCCTCCGTACTTTTGTACCGCTCTTTGTACTTTGATTCGACATGCCTCCAAGACCTTGACTCATTCTAGATCCCGAAAAACGCTTACATCTGCGTTTCCCAACCAAATCAAATAAAACTGAACTAAACTTCAAAGCAAATCTACTAAAATAACTTAAAATAATCTAGTGTACAAGACAGCCACAATATCCGAAATGATATTTAAAATCAGTCCTTACTTTGAGCAAGTACACAGCGACCGTTTGGTAGGGTCCACGAAGTCCCATTGACCCAAGCCATCTGCGCTACTACTAGAGTTTGATGGTGTTTCCGAGACTGAAGATAATGAGGTTGTATTAGACTCGCTCTTATCTTTAGATGAACACAGCACCGCTTCTTGCCAGACTCGCTCAGGTAAAAGTCCCTCCACTTTGCAAACCTGAAAATATTCCCATCCCTCTCAGTAATTACTACTGTTAAAGCCTTCAATTCTTCGACGAACTTGGCTTAGTTATATTTCATACCTCTTGAGGTAACGTTAGAGAACCCTGAGGTCTTCCTGGTGAAAGAACGGAGGGACATGCAGCCGACTCTGAGTCTGTCTTGCCCCCGGATTTGTTTTTTGGGACAGCAGTAGACGGTAAGTTCATCAGAGCTGCTTCAGACTGACGAGTGGGGTCATCGAGTTCAGTTACTAAAACATAACATGCAGGATACCTCATACGAACTCCCCCAACCAAAACTTCCAAAACTGGAGGGATTCCAGTACACTGGCTTGATATTTGAGGGTGAGAGTTTGTAGGAAGTGGCGAGGAGTGGGATCCTTGAGGAACTGAGGTGTCGTATATTAATGACTTTAGAGCTGCTTCGACAGGGTAAAACTGCTTCCACTCCTCCAATATCTTTTGTGTCCCAGGTTCATTAATACGATACCCCACTCCGGTCAACGTACCCGCAAGTCCATGGGGAGCAAGTATCACTAATTCAAAATTACATGATTAATATTTTGTTTGATTTTTCTACATTTTTGTACTGTAGACTTGACCTTTTACCTGGCAATGTATGATTTGGAGATTGACAAACAGCTAGGTGCTGCTTATTAACTCTTTTAATTGAAGGGTGCTGGCGGACATCTACACTCATACAAACTGTGCTTTCACCATGAAGAAAAAATGCAAATGAAAACGACAATTGCATAGGAAAGCTATAAAGATTAAAATTCATCAAGTTAACTTCCAAGCTCTTGATAACCATTTTTACATCAGTAAATAAAGCTAATAATAGTACTTACTTCTTCACACCCATCCTTTGGTTATCATCACTGGGTTGAATAAACCATTTACCTAATCGCACGAAATCTCTGGCTAAAAGACATCTACAATTACAGATAAACAATTGGAAATTATTAGTTATAGCTCTGCAAACATCAAAAGGCTACCCTATCAAGTGTGCTTGAATTCCGAACTTACTTTTCGATCAAATTATGCAAAGCTTTAAATAACAATGATCTGCAATCATAGGACAGTCCACTTTCCCAAGATCCTTGATCTGGATCTGAAAACAAAGAAAGAACCGTTGAATCTTGAATGCATCGTATGGTTATCAATCATCACATTGTACCCAGCACTTATCTAGCGCCCTCATCCTTCCTTACAATACAATTACTAATCATTTACTTAAAAGTGGATAATCTTCAAGCACAATAATCCCTTTGAATGATATATCCAAAGTCATATCTACCATCTTATTTATAAATAACTACTACGCGTTTCTGTCCACTAAATAAGTTCCATACACACACTGCCTTTGCCTATGAAGGGTATTACTACTCGACTCTACTCTCACTTCAGCTTCATTTACAATCAAAGTGAACCATTCTTCTAAAATACAGCGTAGCACGCATACAGCGTTCGAAGGTTGACCTACTTTATAAACTAACCTACCCTAAATCCTCGCCCAGATACCGCGGGTTATAAGATATGTTTTGAAGCATATTTAACATGGGTGAGATGCCCCTTTTAGCGTGTAAAGGATAGACGTGCGGCATAATTAATGAGGGCGGTATATGGGAGAGGATTTAGGGTACTACACACTCCACAGTCCCGCTTAGTCCGACCAACCACTCCGTGTTTAGGGTCTAATTGTGGTCTACCTTAGCAACGCTCTTGAAGTTCAGGGTGAGCATGGCCCATGAATGCCTAGCAAAAATAACCCATCCTTGGGAACCCCGTTTTTCGGGCTGTCTCAGCAATAGTCATTCTAACCATAACGGGCTTAATCCTCTACATATTAGCTTTATAACCCCTTAGTTCTGTAAAGGTCACACAGTAGGTCAACCCTGGGACCCCTAAGGAACAATTTAGAAGAATATTGCAAATCCAAAACCTTAAGAAACTAGCGTCCAAAAAGTAGACAAAGGTCTGAATATATTTAGAGGGTGCATCCTTCGTAGTGGAAGTGGATGCAGTTCTTTGACTCGCATTCTCATCTCTCTCTCTCTCTCTCTCTCTCTCTCTCTCGGATATAGGCCCCTCTCCATTGATTTTTTGATCCTATACTCCACAACAAGTGCTCTCTATCCCCCCTTACCACTCTGCCCGAATTCGGATTAAATGTACAACAAAAACACCGAACAGCCCCGGAAACCCTCTCAAAAGTAGGATTTACCAACTACCCTTAGAGCACGTGTAATCGGATAGACATTTAAATTACAAACGACTAGTGGATTTACAAGACTAAGTCCAAGGAAATATACTGGGTGGTCTGTACTTGGTTCTCTTGTCTTGAACTTCTAGAAGTAAGTGCTATTAAACTTGTAATAGAGTGCGGGTCTTTTGTATAACGCGAACGCGGGTCTCTATTACTACGCGGGGTACGCGCGTCTCTATTACTACGCGGGGTACGCACGCGCGTCTCGATGTTAGTACGCGGGTCTCTCTATTAGTACGCGGGGTACGCGCGTCTCTCTATTAGTACGCAGGGTACGCGCGTCTCTCGTATAGAACGTGCGTCTCTATAAGAAGCTTAGGGTACACAGACTGAGATGTGCTTAGCGCTGGATAAGGATTTGTTAGAAGAGGCTAACCTGATTTGTTAAGAAGTTGAGTGTGGACAAGTCCGTTGAGGTCGGGTTCCTCCCCGTACCAAAATATCCAAAGCTCCTTGGGTCCATTCAACGTGGGATTGTTATGATTAGCATGGGGAGGAGGGTATACTGACTGTGGCATGGGGGATAGTTGTGGGGAGAAACCATGGGGATGATTTCCATGATGGGGATGAGATGGAGTATTAGTTTGTCCATAAGGTGGAGGGCCCCCCATGTGGTGAGATGCCATGTGCCCAGGCCCCATGCCCATGGGCACATGAGGTGGCATCATATGAGATTGTTGGGGCATATGCTGCATGTGAATTTGTTGTTGGGCCCCATGCGGATGCATGAAATGTGGAGGTGGTGTTTGTTGAGTTGAAGGGTGGAAAGGGTCGTGCGGTGTTGAGGGTTGGATAACTTTCGAATTCGGTGATCTCCTCCAAACGCACAGAATATCGGCTGCCAAGCACCGCGCATAAGAGGAAAGGACGGGGTCGTCCATCGGTCCGAAGGAATGATGGTTGGCATGACCGGGTCCCGTTCCCGCTTCCGAGACCAATCGACGCCATCGGATACCGCATAAATCCGTCTAAAAAATACAATAATCATCACATTAACCACCAAATCTCACGCTTATCAACTGGATTTGTTCAACGGAGCAAAAACAATGTCCCGGGTTGAGTGGGATTCTCCCGTTTTTCAGGTTTGATTCTAACACTTCTTATGCGTTCCTCTTTACACAAGATAAAATGAGTAGTTGCTTATTGGCCCCGTTCTATTTTTTTTCAGGGATTTCGGAATAAAACAAATGCTCAACCTAAGGATCAACATTTCTCACAAACTGAAAAACTGTCTTGAAGTGTCAATTACAATTTTTACGCAAAAGTTCTCCACTCAAACCGCAACTCATGTTTTAGCAACCAGCGAGGGCTATATAGGGTTTTTAACATTGGAGATGACTTACGAGTGCGAAGAAATTGCTGTGGCAATCCTCCAAAGTAGCTCCGTTGCTAGGGTTAGTCATCCTGGTGGCTGACCCTCACCTAGAGGCTCTTCCAGTGTCACTTATCATGGCCCCAAATGACCCCTGATACACGAGGAAACCCCAGAAATGAGACGGACCACAAGTATTTTTACCTTTCAATGGCGACGAAGATGGCTGCTTGTGGCTGCCTCTGACAACAAGCTACTAGTACGGAGATCTGCCCCTCCATTCGAGTTACTTAACCCCTACGGTACTACTACAGTATTCCGTCTACACAGTAACCCATCTCGGCCTTTTACAACTCTCTACAAATCTACTCGGCCAACTTCTAAATCTTTTTACGGAAAAAGTCTTCTACAACATTGAACAGATCCAAGCTACTCCCGACGTTCCCCTCCCTTTCAGATTACACGTGATTCACCATTTCTACCCTCTTACTAGCACATTCTAGACAATATTCAACTAAATAACGTCATTTCTCAGACTCCATCTCAACCCTTTCCTTTCTACCTCTCCATCACCAACATCTTCACAAACCAATGGTCCTACCTACCCTACGCCTATCTATCTATAAACTACTGAAAGCCCCCGTTTGGGAACGGTTTTTATAGGGAAGTCCTAGTTCTAACTGGGAAGACTGTAGCCCTCGAATTAATGAGTGGGATACTCCTTAAAAAGAATCATAATAATAATATAACACAATCATCAACAATATTCCCACCAGTTGACATTACCTGACCCCTAATCATCATAACACTAGACACTTTCTCCCGGCCTAACTAACATCTAAAACTGAATGCAAATGATACACAACCAACTTCTATTTTGTCAACCTCAGTAGTAGTAAGGGCTATCCCGGAAATGTGCTCCGTTCTAGCTCAGAAAGTGATTTTATGATAATGCTAATTTTTTTATCAGCTTATAGTAAGTAATCCGTGGTTATTATTAAGGGTTACCCTGTAATTTATAATTATTTAGGTAAAGCAATATTATGTCCAGCTACAAAATGTCATTTAGTCTATAATAATGCCGACAAGACAAGCTTCTTGCCCTAACTTTAAAGATATTGGATCATATTATTGTTCCTTGGCAAATTATATTAAACAAGCTGCCAAGCGTCCCATTATATTAGTATCTATTAGTCACTCATTCATTCTTAAGTTTGGAGGGTATTCCCTCTGAAATCCTTCTGGAATTCTATCATAATATTTCTTACTCTCACCCGCATTCCGCCCTCACACGCTGCACGCACTAATTAAGGCGTACTTTACTACTACTTTACTATACTTTAGTAGTCAAAAAAGTAAATAAACAGTAGTAAAGTAGTAAAGAAAGAGGGTTAAGTGTGGTTGTTGGTATGTATGGTAGAGTGGATTTGTTACGCGAGAAGGAGTCAGGTATGAAGGTTTCTCTGCTACACAACAGTGCAGTTTTGCAGTGTGCAGTCTCCACTTTTTACCAACCGTTTCCTATCGCCTCCATACACAGCCATGCCTTTTATTTTATTCCCTCTAAAAACATATACTTGGACTTAAAACCTCCCATTTCTCTCTCTCTCTGCTCATCTAATGTTATAAAAATATATTCTGTTTCTTACGTTCGTAGAGCCTGTTCCGGGCCTCTTGAGTGAATTTTTATGAAAAATGATCAAAAACTACTGTGGGATGGCTTGGACCAAGTTAAATGTCGAGGTAATAATTGTCAAATACTGGTCATCTACATCTTACCTTGTTGGTTAAAATGTTTGATTTTTTTTTATATAATTGCAGAGTATTTCGATACTTGGGAAAAGTCGGCATTTAGCCATGGTTCAACCGGCTCGTAACAAGGGGGGTCGATATGTGAGGAATGTTCATATTCCTCAGATAGAACCGAAGTATTTCAAACCCGGTGATCCCGTTTCAGGCTCTGTGGAATTTGGTGATATGGACAATACTAGGATGTTTAAATGGGATGTCGAGTCTTTGAATACTAGAGGGTTAGTGTACACAATAAAGAGCTATATAATTATAATTATAATTATACTTACAGTGACTGATAAGTGAATTGTGGATTTTGCATTGCAGGTTTCTAAGATTTCAGAAAGAATACACTCCTCCCGTGGATGCTGAAGATAGGGTTACAGCTATTGTGAAGAAAGTAATCCCGGAGTTAGCATCGGGAAGTCGTCAAGCTATTGATGAATATAGCATGTTGGATTTAAAAATAAAATTTACCCTTCTGTCCCAGCTCCATTCGGAGTTTAGTCATTCCGTCCCTAATTCAATGCTTTATATGATGAATAATATAGGTAAGTTTTGTCTGTCCATTGCTTTTTTGGAGTTGGAAGAGTATTTTTATTTTTATTTGTTGATGTAATTATTTTAAGAAGTGTGTAAACATTATAGGAGTGACGAAGAATTGTAATGTTATTGTTTACAGGGGACGTTATTCACTTTTACTGTACGAGGGTTAAAACTACGACTCCTTACGATGAACTAGTCAGAAGCAAAGATACTTTACCTCCGAATCTCCATGTGCAAAAAGAACCAGTTCGATTTCATCCAGGTTCGTACCAACCGTACAACAGAGAATATGATTTTTCCATTTAATACATTCATTTTTAAGCTAATGCAATTTTATTTATTTTTTCAGAGACGGATACAATGTTTGGAGGAATGTCCGCATTTCCTAAGAGTTCTACAATAGTTACGGGTTTAAGGTCAAAGAAAAAATATAAAGGATACGAAGCGAAGAAAACGTGGCCGTAGATTATGTACTAATACTGTTTACTCGGTTAAAACTTATCGTTTCGCGATTGGTATTTAAAAAAATTAAATTATGTTTCGAGTGTTAAAATAAATCTGTTACTTCGACATATTTTGAACCCTTTTCTGGGTACGTTCTTAATGGCTGAAGCAATGATACTCTTAGAAGTTCAAACAACCTTGAGGTGAACAGCATGGAGCGACCAACAAGGTCGCTACTTCTTGTTAGGACCGAAAAGTGACTTCATCAGACTTTTGGTATCTCCCTATACATGTGGTTTCAATAAATATAAATAACCCTATATTATGCGATATATATCTTGGTAAAGTGAAAACTTACTGGAAGACCAAGAAGCATTTTAGCCTTATCTTCTTCGTGAGGTCCAGTACTGCTGTCAGGCCAGATGTTTTTGGGCCAGATTTTTTGCCTGATAGCCTTAAAAAGAGTATGAAAATCGTTTCAAAATCGTATCATTTCAAAGATTTCCTTCAAAATTATAAAAAAATGTTCAAATTAAATTTGTACCTGAGATAAAAGAACTCTTTTACTATGATTACGAACAGCAACCAGGAAGTCTAACCATGTCCAGGTAATGTTATTATACTCCAGGGTTGGAATAATTACGTGAACGTCGTGCACGTCTTCAATATTCTTTTCTTTCTCGCCTTTATAACTAACTCTCACAGGAACTTCAGGTACTTTCACACAGATGAAGAGCATGTTCTTCTCGGCTCTTTCTTTCATCTTTTCAACATCATCCTTTTCATTCATTGAAACGTAAAATTTAGATTCCTTTCTTTTAACTCTCGCTTTTTTCGTTTTTTCTTTGTCCTTCTCCTTGGAAGATACACTAGCCAAACTGGATACAGAGCTTGATGCTATAGGTTCTGAACCTCCATTACTTCCACTGACCCCACTGGCTATTGATGCGGTTTCCATATCAACCAAAGAATGTACATCCACTTCATCCAGTTTTTCTGGGTCTTTTTCAGGAAAGCAGAACTTGAAAAGAGTCTTAAAAAATTGGTAGGTCATTCCTGTAAAGTAGCATTAGATGAATTTAAGACATACTCATGTTCATAAAAATCCATTAGAAACAATGTATGTCATATCCTACTACTAGCATAAGTCAGTACCTATATTTATTGGTGCGATGTTTATTTCGAAGTGCTCTTTTACAGCTATTCCTCCGACAGGAGGCCGATCTCTGCAAAATACTCTTAATGTTGTTTTCTACAAAGAACAA
This sequence comes from Hydroisotoma schaefferi, assembly GCA_034682405.1. NCBI lineage: Eukaryota > Metazoa > Arthropoda > Collembola > Entomobryomorpha > Isotomidae > Hydroisotoma > Hydroisotoma schaefferi. Next base: position 45,502 of record JAQFZX010000122.1, read on the forward strand.
TTACAATTTCATCATCTCTGTGTTGAAATCTTTGTCAATTTTAGTAAAACATTTAGTGGGAAGGGAACTCACCGCCCCGTCTACTGGCATATTTGTTAATTTTTGTGATGGGATCAATACGTCTTTATACACTTGGTTCGGAAGCAGGTTCTTTACGGTTATAAAACCCAACTCACACAAATGTTCAGTAGAGTCGTCACTCTTTGCGGTTTTGGTGTATCTGAAATCGTACCCGAACATAAAAACGCTACCTAAACCATGAACTATGCCGTTTTTAAGTAAATTAAATGTGTACGGAGATTTTCATGACATCTGGAACTTACAAAAAGTTACTTAAAGCGAGATCAGCGATTCCAAGTTGGCCATCCGTTTGCGTCAGCCTCCACTGAGCATGTTTGAAACATATTTCATAAACACGCACCAAGTATATATCCTTGCTATCTCTTTTTCTTGACAAACGTTGGGAAGCCGCAAGTTTGGTTTCCTATGACAGAATTAACATAAGAATTTAAGCATCGAACTTTAGCATACGTAAATTCGCGAGTATAGTCCAGACTTCACTTACTTTGTAGCACATAATCATCATATGAAGTTCTTCTCCTTTTGCGGCTACTTGTTCTTTGCACTCATTTACCTTAACAATGGGTACACTTTCAACAATGTGCGTTAACATTATTTATAGTCATTCATAACCTAACCAATTAAAGTCAATACCTGCTGCTCTAAGGTTTTAAGTTCGGCAGTTAAAGATTCTTCGAACTTGTTTTCTTGCATTTGCTTGGTAACTAAATAAGTTTCTTTCTCCAAACGTCGCAGTTGATTAACTAATGCTCTAAAATACGACCGTTTTCTTATAAAAGACATGAACTTTTCATAATAAAATAAACTGATCGTGCAGTTCTAAACTAACCTCAAGTGATTTTGTAATTGTTGTATAGGACGCCTTTGAGCTTCTGTACTCTGAAGCTGTAACTTAAATCTTAGCCTCTGTAGCTTTTCGAATCCTTCCTTTCGTTTGGGGTCAACAAACAACACTAAATTGTTGATTATATCGATTATCATCGCATACTAAAAACAAATAACACATAAACGTTAATTTTAGCATTCAATAAAAAATTGACGATGTAATTGTGAGACAAAAAATATTTGAATACTTGAAGTGAATTAGTAAAAACATTAAGGTCGTAATGCATTAATGTAAATGCCTCCACTGGTTTATTTATTTCATCCCACAACTCTAAGTCTTTGGGAGCAGGTGGAATTTCAGGTATTCCGGAAGGAATTTTATCCACTCCCGTTTCTCCATAGGTTGTGTAAAAGAATTCACATTTACATCGCGAGACAATGCGTTGAAGTTGAACTGGAACTTCGCATTCGTCGGAGGAGGCACCAACCTGAAACCCCCAACTCTTTTCACAAATTGCTACATAACCGAATGCCTGGGCTTTTCGATTTTAGTGAACGACGTGGTGAACTTACAGTTTCGCTGACAACACCACCAACACTTTGTCCGCTTCCAACCATATCAGGTACATTAGAAATTGCTGTAGTATCCCTCTCCTCGATATTTTCAACCGAAAGCCACAATATATTCTCTGTTCCATAAATTATGATTAGTGCTTCATGTTGCACATTGCTAATAATGCGATCGTGCATTCCCCTGCTCGGAACCTACCATCTACATTATCAGAAATTCCAGCGGAAACCGTCGCATAATATTGCATTCCTTCAAGGGCTCCGACCCATGTAGTTTTGGGCACTATAGTGCCATGTTTCCATACCGGTCTATGCTCTCGTTGTAAAATGTGGGCTTTTGCAGCACTTAAAATTACATATCCCGTGGTCTCACATCCTTTCAGCAGCACCTGGCAGTTCACAAGTTCAACTACAAATAAACCAGCAACCATTAATTCTTATGCAGGAAACACCTTACGAAACAAAAGGTCTGTCGATACTACAACTCTTATTACTCTGCCATTTATGAAGGATAACATCATCTAAGGAGCTTTGTGCAACTCCATGCAAACTCTGCTTAGGTGCAGGAGCAGTCATGTCTTCTGCATGAACCACCCCTCTACTTTCAGCCTCTGATATTAACTTTTGAAGCAAAGATGCGGCCGCATTTTGTCCAGGAATTCCGCTCAAAGGGGACGACCCCATTTGAGATCTAGTTCCCTAATTTTAATATTTAAGACTAATCAATACTAAGTTTAGGGCAGGATTTCGGTAGTACAATATGCTGCATTCAAGATTACCGGAGCTGTCCCTGTAGGAGAGGTCACTTCCGTAGGTCGCGACTTTTTTGGTTCCGTGTTAGATTTTGCTTTATGTGGGCTTCCCGAAGGAGGGTCATGTTTGCTAAAGAAACTCCTTAGAGCTTCCGTCGACAAATTTTTCTTCAATTGCTAGATAAGATGTACATGAACACTTTATTTTCACGTTTGCTAACAGATAGAAGATAAATAAAACGCTACTTCTCAATTTTGTATATCATACCTGAACTTTTACAAAAGAATCCAGCAAGGCAAATGCAACGTCCCTGTTACTACTGGTCCATGCCCCTTTCAGTTCATGCACAACCAATCGGTGCTGGGGTGTTTCGTTTCTAACAACAGAAACAGTGGGCAGAATGATTAATCTTTACGTTTCAGGAAAATCAAATTTGGGAACTTACTTATTATTCTCAATTCCATCCGAAGTACACGAAAGTAAAGCTTCTCTTCCATAAGACAGTTTGTCAATGCTCATAAAGAAAAACTTCTCTATCGGCTTTCGAAAGTGCATCTGCAAAACATATATAACACTTTAACTTAACTCTGAACGGAATAGATAGAATGTAAAATGTTTTATGGAACTTTACTTCATTAATAGCTTCTTGCTGAAGAGAAGATTGGAGCCAAATTTCAGTATCATTTATTTCACTATTTACGTATAAAACACTCCACTCAGCTTTAGGACGATGGATGAGTCCATCATTCAACGGTTGCAATTGTAAAAGATGCTCTAAATAAATAAAAATTACAATAAAACTTAGTCCCAACTAATGAATACAGAAATTGTGTTTAACTTTAACGGTAGGTTCAATATTAAATTACCTGAACTGCTTGATAATTTTCCACTGTATATTTCGACTCCACTTTGCATTGAAAAAGACACCCAATAGCAAACATGAAATCTATTCAGGCTAACAGAAAGTCTAACTTTCTTATAGTGCCGACTTATTGGAATCTTCTTTGGTTTGATGTTTTTGAAAACTGGTCCTCTTCGTGTTGGGCGTGTCGTTCCAGATAAGATGAATTTCAAGTTCTCGAACCACCTGAACCAAATTTAAAACATAATTCAAAGAATACTACGACCACTTAGTTTGATATTGGTACTTAATAATGACTCTTACCGTAATGTACTTCCATATAGTACAGCAGTAGGGCTGCTCTGATTGATTGCAAGCTTGTTTGATCTAGTTTCAAGACTTATACTCATGTTAAGGTTTTCAGACCGGAAAGCCCGATAGGAATCATGTTCCTGAAAATGTAAGAGGGAGCCGGTCTTACTGACACTTTATAAGCGTTCAATACCAACAAAATATATTCCATCTCTGGTAAAAATACCTGATTACTCGAGTATTCAGGGAGTTTATCCGGCGCACACGGGGTCAATGCATGATGATCGTTAGAATCTCCTAGACAAATCCAGTTTAATTTAAATGTCAATCGGACACTAGGGAGATGCAGCATGCGGCAGTCGTCGTATTTAGAAGCTGTCCTGACATATATATTTAAATCTCCTTCGAAGATAATTTTTCCTAAAAAGCAAGGTACTTTGAATAAACGGAGCGATTCCAAGAAAATATCATTGAACAAAACTACTACCATTAGTCCAAGCCACCGCAACATCAGTCCATGTTACTTCCATTTCTTCTGTCGTGTTATAAGGGTTAAGGGAAGCGTGGAGCAAATGGGTTAATGTCTTGATGGCAGTGTACAACCTTCCATGAAAATTTAATCTTATTTTATCCCAGAATGGCAAAGGTCTACTTGGATCACGCGAAGGAGGAAAAATGTTCTCGAATGCAAGGTTACACTGCGCAAGCACTGGCTCCCAACAAGGGCCAAAGGCAACGCTCCAGGACTCAACATCGCAATTAAGATCATAGTACCACTTTAGCCCATTTAGACTTCGGTCTACTGCATCCGAACCAAAAGGACCACCTATCTCAATTTTACTCGTTCGCTGGCCTGTAAGAAAAATTTGTAACTTTATAGCCTTACGACCATGCCTTAGCCAATGTATAACATTTTATTTAAAACAACAATTACTTCTTCTTGTAGCTTGCACTTCGCCTGCAGCTAACTTCCCCCAGAAATGAATATGTCTGGAGTCCATTAAAGGCTGCGGAAAGTCCCTAAGCTGAACTCTCCAACTAGCAACGTCAAAACGTATTGAGCGACACCAAAGCGTGCTGAATTCTAATCCTTCTAAAGGTAATGGACTATCTGGATCCAACTCTTGCAAAATATCTAATATTTTTTCTTTTCCAAACATGGAAGTGTCAGGCATCGCAATAACTTGAACATCTTTCAGGTCCCATAGCAGTAAATGAGTTCTCATCGGATGTTTCTAAAAGGTCATTTCTTTCACGTCAGTTATGAAGGTTAAGGTTTGCTAACTTTAAAGGAAAGTTTAGGAACCTTACCTCATATAACTTCTTAGATCTTTGGATGTAAATGGTAGAGCTTTTTTCCTTCAACTGATTCCTGAGCTCATCAATTTTAGATGATGACATTAGAAGATTAGTTTGATAAAGTTGGTTGATTTTAGCATCTAAAACTTGGTATCTTTTCAGGCTTTCAAAGTATTCATCTTCTAATAGTTCATAATTATCTCGAAGTTTGACTTCAAATGGGTCGTCGCCTACTTCTATTCGAACCACTTGGATCTGAAATGATTAAATCAAAGGAGTAAGAAAACTAAACATTACTAAGAAATATTGGCCATACTAAACATACCTTTATCACCAAGTCTGACCACAGCACGGGTACACTTTTTGAAGTACTTGCGTGAACTTTTTTAATCCATTTAAAACATGAAACGAATTCTTCGCTGAACGCTGATGCAAAGTTATACCCGTAAGGAAATGTAAAACTAAACTGCTTTATATCAACGTACCTTTAAAAATTATAAACATGGTTGAAATTAGGGTATAAAGCTAAAATAATGAAACTTTCAAATCGAGTGAATAAATCAGACAGATTACCATGCAGTATTTCGTTTCAATTCTAACTCTGCTGATTTTCTGTAATTCTTAGTGAGATCTTGATTGGATAAAGTTTTATTTAAAATGAAATGATCCCACTGGATAACAGGAACACCATCAAACTTCACGGAAAATGTCTTCACTTGCCAGTCAAATAAATTACTTCCTGTTTCAACTCTCCATTGATCTAGAACAAACGAAAAATACTTGAATATTTTTTCGTGACCAGTACTCACTACTTGTTGATCAGTTCAAAAATATTACCAGCAGTAATTTCGACAGCATGACTTTGAGACAACTTTCCAATAATTTTAAACGTCTTCAAAAACTTAACGCATAACGTACTGGTAGGCTGAAGTTGGGATTCTGTTCCTAAAATGTCAAAAGCAATTACTGTAGTGAAATAAGATACAATCTTTTAGCTGCGCTGTAGCTGTTAAAGCTACCTGATTCCGAATCAGATTCTCCTACTAGTCCAACGCTTATAGATAACAATTTTCTGTAAAAATGAGTCATCTGCAAATGTAGGAGGGGACTCCAGTAAAGAATAGTATCCGAATTCATAGTAAGGTCATATCTTTGGTGTATTTCGTTGTTCCGAACAGAATTAAAATCACACTTCGGAATTATTAATAATGGATTCAGCGTCTAGACCATTGTTAATAAATTTCAAAGGAATGCATTTTCATTTCGGAAATCAACAGGTAGACAGGCTAGAGTAAGAGTAAACTTAAGAAACTTACACAGTCGCTAAAATTTGAAGAGGAATACAGCTCAAATCCTTCTATATTAATTACTCGGCTTGATCTATCCGTACTTGTGTACAGCGTTTCAAGATCTGCATTCAAGCACACTACAAACCAAATACGTTTTACAACAGCTTTCCTTCACATTTAAATAAAATAAGAGTCTTGATTGTTGAATATGAACTTACATTCATCTTCAGAGATATAAGTTAGTTTGGAGTCGAAAATTTCGACATTGATCCCACGAATGCAGCTAAGTGTTGACTTTCTAGTTTCGGGTCGCCTAAAAACCGAAGCACATTTATATCATTTTCTTATTCATTCTCTTCTTGATAAACCTCAATTTACCTTGAATGTGATGGACGAAAGTATTTTAATAGGGACAGCAAAATCTTTTCAACGTGCTGAGTCAATTGGAGTCGACTACCAGACAGTTTTGCCCCTAAAAATTCCCTCTGTAAATGTATTCCTAGCAACGTGAATGATAATGGGTGATCAGAAAGTTCGTCTTCACGTTTCAGAATTGTTTTCAAGTTCTTCATAATAATTTCCAATGAGCATGTATCTTCGTCCCAAAATCTTCCTAAGTCTTTACATTCAGCTTCCATAAAGGCACTAGTCAACGATCCACTTTTTTCATCCCAAACGACGTCTAGTTCCAAGCTTTCGAATTCCATTTTTAGTGACTTGACTACTTCTCTAAACCTTGAACGAGATTTCGGAAGTTCGGTTTTCTAAACAGACGCATAAAATATGTTCCATTCTATAAGAACTGCCATAATTAACCACACATACTGCATTCATAATTCATACGTAACTTGGGAGTACAAAAATCTTACAATAACAGAATTAGACTTGAACTTCGTTTTTGCGAATTGCAGACTTTTTTCATACGATCTGAAGCTTAAATTTGTGATGTCTAAATCCACATTGAGAATATCCACGGAAAACTGTTATTTAAAGGGGTCAAATAAATACTCATGATGACATAGAAGTGTATTACGCCCGAACAATTCACGTACGTTAATGTAATTCGAAAATTGATCAATTGAAAAACTCTGATGAGGATCAGGCTCTATCCTAATTAAGCCCAGGTCAAATTGGGATTCGAAGGTAACCGTTTCTCTACCACTTGCAGTAGAAACTAGACACCTTGAAGTAAATGATAAACCGGACACACGTGACTCGAAATCTCCATCGGTATTTGCGTCAGATATTTTACATTCGGTCTCAAAAATACGAAACTTCACTTCCTACACATTAAAAAAAATTGAAAACATCTTAATGGAATTTGTAAACCCATTAAAAATGTCTGGTTACCTTTGGTACGCATTGCGTAAAAATAATGTCTTCAATTTTAGCTAGTAAATCGAACTTCCCATCTTTATCGTCATTTCTTAGCTGTGTACTTTCATGATTTTTCTGTAATGTTTTGAACAGACTGACAGATTTATCCTTCAGCTCCCAAGATATTGCTAACTTCTCCACGTCTATGCTAAAATGCTTTAAAAAACAAAGGAATTCAAAAGACGGCCCCTTCTAAATTAAGAAGTTAATAAATTTACCTCAATGAATTCGTCAGAGTTCCTCGGACTAAATATCAAATTCAGTCTGAAATCAAAATACCACTCCAGCAAAGTAACACCTGACTTTCCATCAAAATACGAAATTTCCGACGGCTCATTCAGATCTTTAACCGTTGGAAGCCAATTTTCACTAATTCTAGCTTCAACTTTTCCCAAATTTAGCACTATACAAGCACATATATTAGCTCCACCAACTGTTGTACAACCATCCACGGAAACATTTCTCGCTTTAACGTTCAAGTGAACTCCTTTCTTATCGTCCACCGGCTCCCAACCCCAAACATAAAGCTCATTTATGTGGATACCTAAAAACTTTTTTAAAAAAACACCAACATCAGTAATTAGATAGGAAACACTTCAGTGGGAATTTAAATCAATTTACTCTAATAGTTTAGTTCATGTAAAACTTTATAAAGTATTAATTACTTGAACCAAGTTCGATACAAATGCAGGAGCTTTAAGTTTCTTGCGAGATCTTGAATCCAAATTACGACTGTTAAACGAAGAACTACTAGATCCTAAATTCGATGGTATTCTAACCACATTCACGGTAGTAATGACTACAGATAATAGCTTAGGAGCATCACTGTTCAATAAACTACTAGTAAATCCAACTCTTCCCAGAATCTAAAGAACGACACACATCAACAATAACACGTCCTTAATACACATTCGTCGTATCATAACATATAAGTAATTCTAACCAGAGAGTAATCGTTTTTCTTCAGCTTCACGTCATGCAGAGCCAAATACGGCAGTCCGATTCGACCGATAGTCACAGAACAATTATACTTGTACTGAACAATCCACGCCAATATCATCGGACATAACCTGAAATCACCCAAAAAACATTATACTCTAAACCTCCTTAAAAAACCAATACAATTCTTCTACTTACGTCTTCTTTCCTCTCTCTTAGCTTACCGATTAAGTATGATGTACCATACTACGCAATATGCAATGACGATTTGCGCCCCACTGATCAAATATGATTCCATTCTATCCTGTCTTATCGTAAACGTGAGGTTATCGTCTTAAAGTTGACTTCCGTCACATCAGTGACCCTCCATCGTTCATCCCCCATCTCTCTCCTGTCTCCGCGATCAAAACCTCGCTCTCAACCTGAAAAACAAAACACAAACATCATCACGAATCCCCATTTCATATGCCCCACTACCTTTCCTTCCATGTTAAAAGTTTAAATTTGCCCTATCTCGACCATATTATTAGAATTTCTCATTTTTCCTTAGAAATGCTAAAGCCCGGGGCATTATTTCGGGAAATACGGCAAACAGCAAACAATAGTTTCAACCCGCTAGGCTTATCCAAACGGTAAGAAAATGACCTGTACCTGCTCATTTTATCTACATCTAAATCCCCATCTTTATTATTATTCATTACATTATCCGCAACAATTTACGATCCCTATTTGCAGACTTATCTGGGATAATTAGTAAATTAAAAACCCAAGCTGCTATCATGCGCTCAATTTAATTAAATCCTACATAACCTAACTTTCAATAGACCAATAAACTCCATGTGCAAATGTAAATACCGTAAGTCCCTACATATAGGCCGCGCCGCACACGTTAATTAAGCCGCATGCTATCCTTCCCATGTTATACAGGGATATCTCTCCCATGTTAAATATGCTTCCAATCATTTCTTTACAGAAACCGCGGCCTGTATACAGGAAATTACGATAAGTCATCAAATAAACAACAAAGCAAAACAAACCTTCTCAAAAAATACTAAATAAATCCCAAACACGGAACAACACCCAGCCAGAGCCAAAAGTCCCAAAACTCAGAAAGAATGAAAGAACCAACCACTTTTGGTGAAAGAGGCAATTATTGCTCTTTTGCACCAAAAAGAAAAGTATCCAAATAAATTGCAATTTCCGACGTTTAGTCCACAGTCGTTTGGACCTTTACCATTGCTATTGTTCTCGTACGGTCAAGTATTATGTTGGTCAGTTTAAAACTAGGGGAAGCCGGGTGAGGTTCAAAACTCCGGATGGGGAAGTCTGCGAACAATATCCAAGAAAATAGAGCGAAAGCATTTTATTACAATGTTTTTATTGTAATTGTGTAATTGTAATTGTAATTGTAATCGATTACGCTGACTTAAGTGGATGGTTTTAATTATAATTAAGTTCCAATTACAAGCGAAGTAAAAGGTAAGAAAGGGATTGTATTGTAGATTGTAGGTGGAGTTAGAGAAAAAAGGAATTTGGGATTATTACTTTTGGATTATTTTTTATAATTATTTTTAAATACATTTTTGAATAGAAGGGGAGTACAATGATGTTTGGTGACCGTTCATTCGAGTCAATTAAGGAGCTGCATCGTCATGAAAAAGGGGGTATGACCGGACTGACGACATTTGATGTAAGATAGACTATAAAATTTACATACATTTATAATAATAACCGTATTTCCCGAAATAATCCCCCCCTCGGTATAGTGCCCCTTCCATGTTAAAATTAGGAATTTGCCCTATGTTAGTAGAATTTCCAATTTTTCCTAGGAATTAATAATTCCCCGGTGGCATTATTTCGGGAAATACGGTAACTTAATTGCGTTCACTCGTGTTTTTAATTCCTAATTATTCAATTATAGGAAAGCGGAGTGCGGCTCATTTTTGATGAAATGAAAGCTCTATTTGAACTCAATCAGGAAGATGCGTAAGTGAAGTTTTAACCTTGTTGAATTTATTTATTAAAAAGGCTGCCTAAATCTGTTTTATCTGTGTGGTTGGGTATCTCCTATATGCCGATGTATTTTTTAGGAACAAGAATTAATAGGTTTTTGATGATGTAGATCTAATAGTACACCGGGTGATGTCAATACACTGGCTTCTCTTCATTTAAGACATGCAGCATTAGAAAGAAATAAGCAGTGTGTTTTGGGATATGTGTAAGGAATTTAAGGATACAGGAAAGTACATAAAAAATGCGTCACTTTTTTCATAATTATTTTTCGTTTTAAGAGTAAATCGGATGGATCGAATTCGAGACTTGCGGTGGCTAAAGGGCAGCGTTCTTTCTCAGCCTGATAGAATCAACATGACAACGAAAGAGGTCGACTACTTCACAACTTACAATCGAATGTTGGCTAATTATATGAAGTCGCTTCAAAGTGCTGGAATAGGTGATGGGGAAGGTTTAGATTTAACTCAAGATCTTCAACCTCCGAAGTCTGTCATGATACGGGTAAGCTTTAAATTACTTTGTGAATGAGTGCCACCGCAATCTAATTATTTATTATTATTATAGATCCGAGTTTTGCAAGACTATGGAGAGTTCGAAGTTGATGGAGGAGATGTGGTCATTCTGCACAAGAATGGAATACATTACTTGCCTCGATTACAGTGTGAAGCTTTAATTCAGCAGGGAGTTGTTCAAGTTTTAGAGCAATAGACTGAGAATGTTTGTTTCGTTAATTAAAGTCTTTATACGATTTATAAAAAAGGGGGACAGTGTTTAAAATAAATATAATGTGTACCATAGCCATATCTGTTGGTAATAGTATCATAATCATGATTATAGATACAAGAACAAAAGAAGTTCCAGTAATGTTGTTTACCGAACCATAGGTAAAAACAGCCCAAGCTATACCTAGAGGCAACGCGGTCACATAAAAGTGTTTATTTGTAACTCATTCAAAATGTGCAGGGCTCATGTAATAACCAGATGGCCGAAATGTGTGAATAAGCTTTGGAATTGCAGAAACCCACGCACATGCTAAGGTTACGCTGTATAACGTTACGTTATAAATTCCTGACAATCAGTATTAAACCGGTCATTGGTTATTTTCGGTCGTTTTCAGACTGTCCAAACTTATTAGTAATTTCTGGTTCAGGTTAAAGTATATTTACTACTCGGCTTCTAAAATGGGGCGAAGTATGCAATCATACCAAACCAAAACCCAATTACCCCTGCGGGTCCTGCTGTCAGCAAAACCGGAAACCCTTAGTGGACGTTGACGGGACGGGGCAAAAATGAGACCGTATAATCCTGACGGAAACCCCTTCCTGTTCCTCATATGGTATTCTAATTCTAAAGCACCCACCCTTAATTCAATGCTTCTCTTCTTAGTGCTAACCTTAACGTGATGCATTGGGGTGCTTGACATTTCTAAGTGCCCTTGTAGTACCCATAGGCCCTTACTGCTACTCGCGATTTCCTTGCGAGTTCATACACATACATCTGCTCAAGATGTTGTTGGACTAAGAACCTCCAACTCCTGAGGTAATAGGTCTTCTCTAAGGGAAGTGCCCTAGGAGGGCTTCAATAGTCACCTATATTTAGTCTAGTATTAGCTTAACCGGCAACCGGGGGCGAACAGTAGCCCGACCTACAAGTGCAGGACCAAACCAATGATGAAGCCCTCTTGCCTCTTTCATGCCGTATCGTATCTTCTTTCCTTAATTACAATATTTCCAACGAATTGACTTAGGATTTCATTGAAATAAATATTATTAACGTTTAGACTCCCTAAACCAGAAAATTATTTTGTTGGCCATCTAGTCCATATGTCACTTTACTAGTGACACGCTGGTTGAAAACCCATGTTTTTGTAATTATTATGAAAAAAGGTGTTAGTGTTCATATGACACGTTAATCAAGTTCAAGTTTCAAGTTTATGTGAAACCTTAAATAATATTGCGACAAAGTTGCAAGGAAAGGTTTCTGTTGCCTTGATCCTTTTAGAGATACCTCTGAAATAGTTGAGAAAGACTCCAATAACGGAACGGACCGTAGATTTTATGCAGACATGTTATCTGTTAGATGTTCTAAAAATATGATTCTTATTAAGCTTATAAATATCCTAGATTCGTATCCTACTGAAATCTACCAGTATTTAAATGTTCATGTGAATACTCGTAGATTGAAACATTGAAAGTATATCCCCATTTCACCACCCCCTGAAATATCCATACTACTTGCAAACCATAATTTACACCTTCCCTTCATAATATCTGCAAGTTTCAAGACATTCAACTTGAACTAAAAGGATTTTGATCTTGAATTATTTTTTGGGTAAATTGGCTAATTCAACCATATTATTATTAGCTGGAGGCTGATTCTCCTCAAACAATGATCATCCCAGCCAACCTTATCCCGTTCAACTGAGCAAAATAATGTATAGAAGAGCCTGAACTTCTCAAATCTCGTCATATCGTCCATCACTCTAGTTTCAATTAAATTCCACAAAAGGTATACAGGAAGCAATATGAAAGCAATCTTCTAGCATGGGAACAAGACTGCATAAAGACTGCATAAAAACCAAGCATCCGAGGTGTTTGACCCTAAGATATGCTTATAAGACACGAAGCGGTAAGATAAGGTGGAGGCGGACCCCGTATCACACTACAATTTCTTACTTTTATCATTCATAATCATCCTAACCATAAGAAGAATCCTAAGTATTTACTCCGGCATGAAAGAACTATCGTATTTAAATACCTTAAGACAAATTCCATTAATAACTTTTTTCCACCTACTTTGTGGTAATCCTCATAGGTTCCCTGGTTTTTCTTACATTATGCATGCTTAACATTACTTACATATTTCTCTATTCAATGTGCCTAGCTCACTGTAGAAGTACAGGTAAGCATACCTGTTTCATCATCATATCATAGGCAAAGAATTTTACTAGAGTTGTAGTTGTACTCGTCCTTCCTGCCATAACTACCTGTCTATGTCGATGGTACCTTCGGGCAGAACCCCGGTTTGAAGGTATACCTTTGAGTGGCTTGTATCGTGATTTAACATTTGAATTACAATTGTTTTTTCAAGTTTAAACTTACGTGATGTTTAAAGGTTTAAACCCCTTCCTTTACACAAATGCTGTGGTGTTTCGTTAGCTGGTATTACTACTTGGATGTACTACCTATGCTTTGCTTTGCATGCTTTGTGGTTCCTTGTGATGATAATATCGCTTAGTATTTTGCTGCAGATGGACTCTTGCCTTAGAAGTTTTGCTAGAGGCCAAGCAAAATTATCCATACTGTTGACTGATAGTGTTTCAGCTAGATAGTTAGTTTCAAACATCTTGTCATAATATTAAATGTATTCAAACTACAACGATAGAATTTAATCTATCTAATTTACTTCAACGAAATTCGTTATTATCACCTTTTCCGTCCTAACCGTCATCAAAATCAAATTAATATTGTCTGTACAGTGCAACCCGTATATCTACCAAGTTTACATGAGTTTTATGCCTGCTTCATTACAAACGTGTGAGGAAGCTAAGAAGCTAAGATATCTAGTTTAGTTTTGATAATGAGCCTTGTTTAGTTAGTTGTTCAGGAGAATGCTAATGGACTCATGGAAAATTGGTTTGAAATTACTTTTGAACGATTTGACTGAATTAAGTTTGTTGCAACAGGCGGTTGCAAAGATGTGCTCTTACTGTTAACGTTACCTAAAATAAAAGCACCAATACTTTTGAGGCTCAATATTTCTAAGAAGCATAATTAACTACCATTTCAAGGAAAAATACATATCAGGAGTGTAATATTTCCTGTTGTCTCATTCAGGAAAATAATCCTTTGGCATTGCCATATAATATGACATGAAGTGAAGTGGTCATACTTTGTTCTAAGCTGGGCTTGGATTTGTTTAAAGAAAGTAAAAAAATTTAGAAATTTAAGTTGGATTTCATTAAGTACACTCAGCCAACAAAAGTTTCAAAAATTTGCCAATTATACGTTGTGAAGCTATTATTTAAATATTATATTTAAGGTATTAAAATAATGCGTGCATTTGCATGCATACTAGTACAGTTTTATCTGTCATATTCTTACAATTTAAAGGGTCACCTAATACAAGCAAAGTTGAAACAATGAGCTGAAAATTAAAGTAGGTTGGATAATTTGTTTATTCCCACTACAATAGCGATTAATAAACAATCTCCATTAAAAACCCGTTCCAAAAGAATAGAGACTGGCATCAATCAATAGAAAAATAGGGGTCCGTGATAACAAATTCAGTATTAGAAAAGTTTACAAGCTAAAGTAGCAACAACCAAAATGGATAAAGTCGGTCAGAAGTTAGTTAGAAATTTGAAGTCAAGGAAATACGAAGTAATGGACGGTATCAATAATCCCGATAGGGTTGAAACCCTTCAAATTGGTAGACTAAGCCCGGATAATTACAGTCAAAATGCCGGAGACTCCAATCAAAATAACAATAAGGATTCTTCGGAAAATCGCCGGGACAAGGGATTTCGGGAATTAGGAAATGATATTGAAATGACAGCAGCAGTTTCTGGAGTCGTTCCTGATGGTATAACTCATGCAATCTTTAAGTATTTCTTATAATAGTTAGACTTTTGGAAAGAACGCCGTTCTTTTTGGTTCATATGCAAACAGTAATGGAATTTAAATGGAATTTCAGATACATTTACCGTTTCACAAGCAATAAATGCCCTAGGATTTGGGAAATTTCAAGTCATGCTGTCATTATTTACGGGTCTTTGTTGGATGGCTGACAGCATGGAAATGATGATATTGAGTATTTTGTCCCCAGCTTTGCAATGCGAGTGGGGAATTGATGAGTACAAACAGGCATTCCTTACGACGGTACTTATATTTAGCCTGATGCATAAAGTTAAGACAAAATGACAAGTTTATTGATTGTATTTACATTTTATTTTACCTGTAATGGATAGGCAGTTTTTTTCGGAATGATGGTCAGTTCTCCATTCTGGGGAGATTTAAGTGATAAGTACGGAAGAAGGCTAGCTCTGTGGGTCTCAGTGGGGTTGTTGTTCTTTTATGGAACGGTCAGCTCATTCTCTCCAGGGTATTACTGGCTAGTTTTTCTCCGATGCTTCGTCGGATTTGCCATTGGATGTGTACCCCAATCGTAAGTTTTAGTTTTGAAATAAAAAGTTGCAAACTTGTTTATTTGTTTTTATATTGTATGTAAATTCTTTGTAGCGTTACATTGTATGCAGAGTTTCTTCCCACTAAGCAACGAGCACGATGTGTAATTTTACTGGATGTAAGTTGGATTTAGTGGTTTCCCAAGACTTCTGTTACTAAATGTATGATAAATTTAGCTATACAAACCATACCGATTGAAGGTCTAATTGGCTATCATTTGTTAATTGCAGTGTTTTTGGGCCCTTGGTGCATGTTTAGAAGTCTTACTAGCACTAGTGGTAATGCCAACTTTAGGCTGGAGGTGGTTACTGGGATTTTCAGCCCTACCGATTCTATTATTCTTCATTATGTGCTATGTGAGTGGCCCAATTTTTCCTGGTAGTAGTTTATGACATGACCATTAAAGGTAAAACGCTTAAGTAAATAACAAAGCAATGACTCATACATTCATGTGTTTATAGGACAAGCCATTATCGTCAATTTTAGGTCAAGTTTTGGAATGCCAAATATTTTACGATGCTTTTAGTATTCGGGTTTCCTTTCTTTCCTTCCTTCTGTATTTCATTCGATAAATGCATCTTGCATTAAAAGGCGATTGGAGGAATGCATCCATACATTCATAAGTGAGTCTTTTAGAGCTAATTATTTCCATTGGAATGCACATTAATTAAAAGCTCATGCAGGCTCTTTTAGGCACAGATAAGCCATATTGTACCTCCTAGCTCCTGGTCCTGTTCTGATACACTTTTATATTTCAGTTTTTTACCATCACCCTCAAAACACTCGGTATACGGTTATATTTTCAATTGGTAAACGCTCCTAGTAGTAAGGAAGCAAACGATGGCATATTCCAATGCATTCTTCCTATGCCTAACTTGCCTTTTTGCATCCTTTCTATTTGAAAATGTACTACGGTTACACGTTACACAGATTAAAACTTCTATTTGCACCAGGAAACTTAACACATCAGCCTCTTTATAAATGCATTTTGTACTTTTTAAACAAAATAGTTAACCTAAAGTCTAACTTGCTTGCTGTTCTATGTTTGCTTTAGTGGTTACCCGAAAGCGTACGGTTTTTGGCAGCTAGTGGAGAGACGGATAAAGCAATGACTACATTGAGACGAATTGCTGATGATAATGGTAGATCAATGCTTCTAGGAAGATTAATTGTTGATGATATGCATCCCACAGAAAGAGGAAGGATGAAGGATCTTCTGATGCCAGAAATGAGAAAAACAACTTTATTGCTCTGGTTTATATGGTACTTAATACTATTTTAATTATTAAATAAACTACACCAATATTTTCTAACTTATAAGAACTGTCTGCTAATATAAAAAGAGCCCTGCTCGTTTCTGTAGGATGACATGTGCCTTTTGCTACTACGGGGTTGTACTCATATCAACTGAAATCTTGGGAGAAAGTTCCAGAAGTACCCCCGTTTTAAGTGGGTCGCTAAATTCTACGTTTGACAACTCGACAATGTCTTTTCTGCAAGAATCATCCACAATGTCACCTATTAATGCCGGGCTTACTTCTGATAATGGGACAGAGTGTAGAAACCCCAATCATCACAATCTGACTCCAAGTGATTATGTGGACCTTCTTTGGACCACGCTTGCCGAATTCCCTGGTAAATGTTGTCTTTAGCTCTCATCATTTATGAAGGTTGCATAATGAATTGGGATTATATCTATCATTGACGACATTTATAATAATCGTGAGTTCTCTTTTACATACAATTTTAGGGATCCTAATAACAATTTTCGTACTTGATAAAATTGGAAGAAAAAAGACGATGGCAGCCCAGTTTGTGGTGTTTGCGGCTACAATTTTTGTTTTCTGCTTCCCCTTGACCGAGTAAGCTATAAATGCTCTTTTCTTGGAAAATATTTGAGTACACTTGCATGTTTACCTTGACCACTTGGATCATAAACTGTTTATTTTTCAGTCGGATATTGAAGACAATAGTCCTTTTTGCAGCTAGGGGGGTGGTTTCTGGGGTTTTTCAAGCAGCTTACGTGTATACTCCTGAGGTAAGAGGAATAGTTTTTTAAGTTACGATTACGGTGCTTAAAAAGTTAGTAAGGTATCGTTTATCACTGAAGTCCTGCACTACCCTCCAAACATTTCACTATGGACTTTTGAGACATTCAGTCTAATAAAATCTAATATTCTTTGGTTGACGTGTTAAAAAGACCCTTTTTGTACTATTAAAGCCTATTCTCACACTGCACTTGTTGGCTGCTGTAGAATTTAAAGGGCTTTTAAAGTTAAAATAAACCTTTCTTGGGATTGCCTATGTAGGTTTATCCAACATCGATGCGATCAATAGGTATCGGTACTTGTTCGAGCATGGCAAGAATAGGAGCCATGGTCACCCCATATGTGGCTCAAGTAATTATACTTTTATAGTTTCTTACACTTTGTTAAACATGATTGCATTGGTCTGACTAACTGACCTACTTGCTTCTGAGTATTTATGACTGCATTCTAAAACATTGGATTACTTATGTGTTGGGTTCACGAAATAGGTCTTATATAAGAAGTCCATTGCCTTGGCTGCCGGAGTTTACGGTTGCGTTGCCCTTACGGCTGCGGTTGTTTCAATGATGCTGCCCATTGAAACTAAGGGAAAAGAGATGCCTGAACGTGTTTCCAAATCTTAGGCTCGATTAAAAGCATATGGACTCCTCGTTTCTTATCTTTGCTGCTGGAATAAAGTGTAACATTTTCATTTTAAGTTAAGAGAGAAAGTACTTGGTACTTGCAGTCACAGTAGGGCACAGATCGGAATCTTTCTAGCCTATCCAAGTTAAATATAAAACCGAAAATCTTATTTAAGATTTTAATTAACATAGCCCTATTTATGACCGCCGACAAACTCAATGTTATTTAGCCTTACCACTGCCAAACCTCTCGTTATTTATTATCGTTTTAATTATTCCCATATTTTAAACTGTAAATGTTGATAATGCATCCAATAATGCCGGCATTGGAAATTGCGTTGCAAGATATTTGCACTGTCCACTACCTACTGAAATATTTCGTCCACTTTTCCAAAAAAATTGCCATCTCATAGTCATTTATTTTACATTTTAAAACTGATGAACTTGGTTCCAAAACACTTATCATTGTCATAAATACTTCGTACTGAAACTTAAGTCTTCGTGGACAAAGATTAAAAGTTTAATTTTGAGTTTAATTAATACCATCTGTCTAACCACCACAGTACAGTACCCGTTCAATGGAATTAGGGATTATTAAAAAAATATATAATATTTTAATCCCCACCTTGAGAGTTTAATTCCAATCCAAACGAGCAATGCACACTGCTACATGTTTTCTTGTGCTCTTTATAAGCTAGCATGATATGGAAATTCTTAACCAATGTGATTTATTCTTTATTGATAGTGAAACTCTTTATTGATACTCCCTGTCAGTATAGTCAAGTTCAGAGTTCAGAGTTTCAGAGCCGAAGGAAATCAAACAAAACCACTAACTGTTTGCATACATTCAGTTTACATGCAACTTTGTACCTAATCATGTAACTACTCTTCCATTTATCTTAGTTTTTCTCCACCGAAAGCTGTCAGTTGATAATCTTTATGTATGTATTTATTAAGAGAGTTGTTTTGGATGATATGTAATAAATCCTCAAAATACGCAAAAACAAAATCTGAAATTTTTTTTACTGTAACCAAATATGCAACCGCAACTTATTTTTTCTTAGCTGTCTCATTTAGGTAAATGTTTGCCCTTGCCTTGCTTCAAACATGGAGGAAACGCTATTACAGGAATTGCAAATTGCATTCATCTCACCACTTCTACTATGGCATCCGCAATTTTTTTAAGGACAGTGCAATTTAAAGAATATGACTCTTTTTTATTAAGTCTCTTACTAGACTTAATACATTTCATTTCGTTCCAGCGTAAAGAAGGTCCATGATTTCTATTTTTTAATCGATGCCAAAGTAAACTGGTCTAATAGCAAAGTTAAACATTTCAACTTTTAAGTACAAAGTGAGAGTAAAAATAATTATATTGAAGTTGATCTACTTAATGATAATGATAATGAAAATGAGTCTAGGTGCAGTATCATTTTGCCTCTGTTGCCTGTTTCTTAGTTCCCTTTCCTAGTGGGTTGGTAAATCCTCAAATCCTCATGTCTAGGACTAAAAGATCTTTTATTGTTCATGTTCATTGCTTTGGTGATACTTAACTAGCTTAGTTCGAAATCTCTGAGAAGAGGATCGTTATCGGTTCGTGAGGAAGCTCATCATTTACAATGATTTTCGTTTGCTGCCGAGTGCGTGTATGAATGTGGTTTTTATGTTTAGTTTACATACTTTATACAACGATTACGCTGCAGCTTAATTAATATTATAAACAACCGAACCCATAAATACACTATACAAGCAGAGATCATGATTTAAACACTTCGATCGTGACTAATCACTGTTAAAACTTTTTGTCTCCAATTTAACGATGTGTAATACTGGTAATTAAATCCAAAATCGTATTCATTAAATCTTCGAAGCTTTAACTGCTATTGAAAACAGAAAGTTACACGATGGAAGATGGAACTAAAATGTCAACTACTTAATGTTATTTTGCCCTTGTAATTTAAAAGTAATTGCGGATCAATATTTTCTTGCTGTTTAGAAGCCTTGCCTTCCATAAAGCACATAAAATAAAATAATTTTACTACTTTAGTTTGCTGAATCTTGATTATATATGAGGTTGATAAAAGTAATAGCGAAGGGAAATGAAACTCGTAAAATGGGGATAGAAGTATTCTAAATTGTACCCAAGAGTCTCCCTACGGTTTACCCCTCAGGTTGTTTTATTTTACATTTATTTAGCAACAGCTTAGCAATGCAAAATTTGTGTAATATTATTAGAACTGGATCTGGAAATGGACCCCTTATCACCACTTTTGATCTAAGTAACCTCTGGAATAGTCGTTGGTAGACCAACTGTTATATAACCGGCTAGCTATAATGTCGTCTTGCTTTGTTTGCTGGTACAAACACAGGCTTCAAATGAAAATGAGACCGTAAGACCTTTTTAAGCATGAATGAATACGTCTCATGAAATGAAGCGATATGCATTTCAACTGATCTCTAAAACACTTGTCGTAAATTACATTCCATTTTTGTTGAGTTGACACTTTTAAGAAAAGTTAAATGATCAGACGGTTCAGGGTTTTATTTTATTGCTTTTTCAGCCTTTTCTTCTCATGCTCATACTGCACAGACTATATCCTTAAGATAATGCTTACGCAGTATTAGGAAATACAAATCGGTTAATAAAGTATACTAACTAGTTCGGGAAGGAATGTTTAACAAATTACAACCAGAACAGTCTGATGTAGGATGAAAGGGAGAATGATAGTTCTCAGAAGGGATCCAGTTTCAACTTATTGACTGACCTCCGAATTTGTCATGGTAAGGGGCTAGAGTCGCTGGAGTAAAAATACAAGAGCTAAAGAGAGTTGCTGATCCAGAACAAAATATTTCTTTTTTTTAATAGGAAACAACAACATCGAGCTCTATGTGAATGTAACGGTCTTTTTGGTATAATATAACGCAAGCTCTTATTCGCCTTCCTTTCTCGGACTACTAGGATCCTATGCAGAACTAGAATTGTTAGCAGGAGGCAACAGGCAACTACAGTTCGGGTCCAGTTATGAGACTTTCGTGTCCTCATTCTAAAGGGATCCTTCAATTTAAAACAACTGATGATATGCTACGTATAAAGTATAAGTATGCTTAGATACAAAAGAGATTTCCAACCGGTAGAATAAAGATTCAGTTAGTTGGAGCCTCAAGCTCGAGGTTGACGGATGTCAAAATCAGCTTTCGTTCGAAGACGTTCTACAAACGCTAAGCAATAAGTTTACGGTTTACCCCATTCGAGGGAGTTATGTGAGTGAATATCAACTCGGAACTTTCTTACTAAACTAATAAAAGCGTTTGAATATATTATGATAAGAAGGATTAATAAGACCTGATTTTGAATATCATCTATTTTACTCATGTTCATCTCAAACTGCTTAATAACACGTAAGTATAGTTTTAGCAGAAGAAGGTAACATTTTTGCAACAAATGTATATTTATTATTTCTTCAAGAAAGCAATCCTTCCCTCGAAGTTGGCAATCACATTTGGATTTATACTTGGTAACTGGACAGAAATGGAACGGTGGGACGTGCGTTACAGGAAGTATTCATCATCGCCAGCCAGATAAGTTATCTCGTTTGGTTTATTTCATTCTAATACCGATGGCATAAGCTATTTTTCACACAGTTTCCATAGAAAAATTAAAACTGAGTCTACGACTGCCTTCATATATTACATTTTGTTCTGTATCCTCAAGCAGACGTGAAACGTGATCCGGTCTGTTTTTGCCAAGCTATTTAGTTTCGACTATAATTGTAAACCATCCATAATTAAGCGACTTTTAACTCGTTTTACTGCAGTTTTCGAGATACTTTTTGTAAATGGTTGGAATACTGTCACTACGAGGTTTTATTGTATTAAATAGCTTTCACTGTAATTTGCATGCATAAAACTACGCGAGAGTGAGTTAAGTTTTTCTTTCCAATAATTATCTGATTGATCAAATTAAGCTTGAGATTTATATACAACCTTGAGGGAGTGCATTAATACAAATAAAAAATACTACGAACTGCGTGACTTACCGTGTATTGTCTCAAATAGTGTCCTCCACGAATAGTGTACCCTCTCGAATAGTTTCCCCCATTAATTACTATTAATAACTCCATAAGGTCCATTTAAAATTGTATGTTAAATTTCACCCCAAAAAACTGAAGAATTAATTTGTGTCCCCGGACACTATTCGAGACAATACGGTAAGCGTTTTGCTGCGTAAGAATTCGTTTCATTTTCCGGGGACGTTTGAGAAACTGTTGAAATTAGTGCTAATGAATGATAATCGGAGGATACAAGTAGGAATGTATAATTCAGAAAATACATTTAAGTTTACATTGTCTTTATTTCAAAATGAGATTTTTCTAATACATCCCATTAATAAATTAACAATGTTAATCCAGCAGTAAGAAGGTCAGGCTCAGTTCTCATAAGAGAAGTTTACGGGCGTATTTTTTTTTATCAAAAACAGTCAGTAACAAAGTCTTCTAAAACAAGAGGTTTCATAATATTAATAGTTTATTTTAATGTTGCTGAAGAGTTTTTGAGCAGGAAGCAGGATAGGAAATGAAAGAATTTGTTTCTAGCACACTTCCCAGTCATACTGAGTTGGTCCTTGTTCGTTCTTACTTTCACTTTCTGGATTTTATAAAAGAAAAGAAAAGGCTTTACTAGCTTTGTAGGTGTTTATTTGACCAACCAATGTGCCTTTGTTTCTATTTCAATTTGTCTATTAGATGTAATGTTGTTTGAGCTCAAGAATGATAGAATATTAGTTGATTTCATTAACAAATGTAATTCATTAACCAACATGCCATAAACTAGTTAAAAGTAGTACCCTAAATTCTCCCCCATGTGCCGCCCGCGTTAGTTAAGCCGCACGCTATTCTTTACCCGTTGAACAAGAGTATCTCTCCCATTTAAAACATGCTTCAAATCTTCTTTTTTTCATGCATAAGCTGCGGCATATGGGGGAGGATTTACGGTATACAGGATTTAAGATAAATGATTTTCATACTCAAAAGTTTTTCTGTACATTGTCAAGTGACACTGACAGTCATACATTGCAATGCAATGCTTATTTTACATTATTTTAACTCACTTAATGCTTTTTGACTCTTGACGTTTTAGTTTTTGTGGAATGGGCCATTTAAAAACACATCGATCCGGTAATGTCACTTTAAAATGCTTTCTGTAAACAATTAATTATAATTTTTTCGAATTGCGGCTTATTATTACATTGGGTAGCAATCTATAGGGCAGTACATTGTACATGCCCAATACTATTACTCTCTATACAAGCATGGTCAATTAAAAAATTGTTTGCCAGTATAAAAGTACTGATCCGGCCAGGGTAGTTAGATTCTTGCTTTTAAAAAGTCTTCGGAAAGAGAACGCTTTATGCATGCATCGGATGGGCAGAGTAAACAGCAAACTCACCAACTTAGGATGGGCTTAGTGACAGAATATAGATAAACGGCATTATTTGCTTTTTTGCTTCAGGTTTCTAGAAAGTCCGTTTCTGGGTATGAGATAACGTTGACTAATAACTAATAAGTGTGTGAGTCATCGTGACCCTTGACTTTCAAATTGTAAATAGTAGCTGTGTAGCATTATACAAAGTGTGAATCTACGTTCAACTTAAAATATTTTTCAGGATTGAAAGGTAGATAAACAAAGTGTTAATAAAATGCTTGTACGAAACTCTGAATATGGCGTAATTTCAATATTCTAAAGTCCATTCCACGATCCTCATTCATGTCCGAGTATCATACCGATACCGATACATCCAGGTAATGGTTGAGCTTTTAATACTTATTAAAATTACAGCAATCAATAGGATTATTCAATGAATTTTTAAAAACAACAACTCGAATCGCAAAATGATTTATTATTATTAAAAGGATACTACTTTAGAGTACCGTATTCCCTTCACAATAAGCCGCGGCTTATGTTGAAAAAATGATATTTTCAAAGCGTTTTTAACAGTGAAAGATACCCCTATATAACATGGGAAGGATAGCATGCGGCTTAATTTACGAGGGCGGCCTATTGTTGCGGGAATACGGTAATTAAGGGATAGATAGATGACGGAAGGAACTCTGCTCTACGTTATTAAAGAATGTCTGGGTTAAGATCTCTAAAAGGTCCTCTAGGCAAAACCAGTAGTTTTTACTTCTAGACAAGTTAATGTTACACGGAAAATAAATGGATATACAATTTACTGGTATTAAATATTTGCCAACAAAAGATGTATAAGGAAAGACATAAACGTAAGAATAATGAGACTTTGAAAATATCTTTTGGATGCAACAAAGTTAAATCGCAGAGCAGATAGATAGTAATTTGCCATATAATTGACATCCCCATTTTCAATTAGCAATTGCGGTCCAAAAAATTCTATAAAAAATTATGGATTCACTTTTTACTATACTTGAGATTTGCTTGACAACATGGACAGTTGTTCTTGTTTCAAGAATATTTAAGAAACAGCCTTCTTTCATAGTTTTATCACACATCTTTGGATGAACTTCATCCCAATTGACTCTGGTTCTTCCACCTAATTTAATTACCTGGAAGAATCAGTGTTCACTTAATTAGTTTATTTCAAGTCTAGTCTATCCATGATTAAAACACGAAGAGTTATATCGTCGTATATTGTATTAGTTATCGTTAGAACCTCCATAAATAGGATGAAAATTAAGAGACAGACCTTTAGCCTTATTTTATGTGAATGAATGATAGCTGTATGGCTTCAGCTATGACATGGTTTTAAAATAAATACTATGGAAAAGCTGATTTCATGCAATTGTAAGACTCATTTAAAACTGTTCATAAGAAACCACAGCCTCGACAGCGACAGATTTCAATATCAGACAGTTTAGTTGTTCAAATGCACGGACACCAGAAAAATCTTACTCGACACTTACTCTTTATCTTTATTGCGAAACTGGATATGCGTTGTCGCATTTTTCTTAAAGCTTTTTCAATAAAATTATACCATAACTTAACTTCCACAAGGATTGAATGATTTTGCATTACCCTTTTTGAGCTCTAACTGTAAATAAATCCTCATCGCAGCGTAAACATTAAAATTACTATACATTAAATATTAACAACTCTGCCGGCCCAGTAGACCGACAATTAAAAATGACATTCCTTCCATCCAACTTCCATCCAACTCAATAGTATTACCATAGAAGCTCTCATCATTTCTGTTTAAGAAACCTGGTTATAATGATTCCACATTTTTTTAAATAAATAATCCATACCGTAAAATTTGCTATGCTTAGGATAAAACAAAATCATACGACTCTAAAATCAATATTATCAAAACGTGGTAAAAAGTGTATTTTTTTAAGAATCCCAATTCTATTTTTCAGAGAGTTTCTGAAACTCCTACAGCAGTTCTGTATAAGCCAGCAAAATTTAAATAGTAGCTCATCCGATACTGGTTTTATCTGCAAAGTAGACATCGCAATAAAAACTGTTTTTTTTTATTTAAAAAAAGCAGTTTTTCGATATGAAAAATGAATGCTGCAGCTGCAGAGCTGTCTCTGTCAAAAAGCCAGACAAATATAGGCAAAGTCTCATCTCCACAAAAGAATGGTGCGTGGAAGGCGGAGCTAGTACGAACAAAGAGAGGCGGTAAATCCTATGCGAGTGCGAGTCGATCCTCTTCCTTCTTCGTATTCTTGCATAATATAAAGCTGAACTGCATGATTACAACACAAACTCCAAGCCACGCTGCACCGCTTCTATTAAGGTTTACAGAATGGGCCGTTCACAAATTTCAATTATGTAAAATTTAAGAAAGTAAAACTCATATTATTAACCCAAAAATTAAGTGATGTATGTGGCTTGGCTGGAGTAGAAATTGTAGGGTAAATTAAACGACTGATTAATAGAGTTTTATGAGTACTGATCCTACTTCTTAACCTGTTCTGTTAATTTATTAAGATTAACATTTTGATCTGAATTTGTTTGACGTATTTTAAATTTTACAACTTAATTACATAAATTTAAAAAATACGCCAAATCAAATCCAAAGCTTCCATCATCCCACTACTAGTAATTAACATAGTAAATTGAGAATTTCTTAAATAATTCATCACATCAGCAGTTAATACTAAATACCAAAATATCATACTTTTAACGCTCTTATTCATCATCCTTCACCAGTGATATTTTTTACTCATGACATGTCGTAGTCACCTTACTTAACCCAACAATAAATCTGGTAGTTTACCTAGAAACCAAACGTTTACATAAATTCTGTCAGATCAGAGATTAAAAATCAAATCTCTACCTCTCTCTCTACTTTTACCGTATTTCCCGATTTAATTCCCCACCCGGTTTAATAATACCTCATGTTAAATGGGAGGTTGAAAAAATAATTCCCTAGGGGAATTAAATTCGGGAAATATGGTACTTACTACCCCGATTGTTACTCTTTACCACTTCTTTCCACAACAGAATTGTATCACTTAATTGCACAAATCAGAATACTTTCAAACGCCAAAAAAATTAAAAAAAAACAAATAAAATAATTACGAAACACGTACAATTGTTCGTTTTAGAGTTGTGATTTATGAACGAACCCTCTCGTGCTCCTCTTCTCTCTCTTTTTCTCTCGTCAGTTGCTCGTTGCAAAGAGAAGAGTAAGGTTGTGTGCGTAATTTGTCCAATTATTTGCTTCGTTCACCGTCTGATCTGCGTTCGCCGTCCTCCTTCTAATTTACTCCTTGATATCGTCAAAAAACTATAATAATCCTCCTATTTGTTCGAGTTAAAGTTTCGAAAAGTACGGAATACGGAGCAGGAAAAACAGTCCCTTCGTTCCAATTAGTGTTTTGTTCAGAAAACCTTGTTTAAAATGGCCGTTCGGCTCAAAACGGATCCTGAAGATTTTGGTTGAAAGAAAATGAACAAAGTTCACGGAAGGTTGTTTCCTGTCGTACAAAAAAAACATTATTTCTAACAAAATGTCAGAAGGGTATGTCCATAATTTTGGGATTTATCTCTCGTTTAATTAAATACCAAGATGCATGCATCAGGAATCTGGGAAACGGTTCCCACCAGGGGAATTTGGGTTTCCCTATCCCCTTAATGTTAAAGATTTGGGGCAAATTTTGGGGTTCCCTATCCCTTTAATGCTAAAATTCGGGGGAAATCGTTCCAGGTTCGCAGGAATCGATTTTAGAAAACATTCCTGATGTATACCAAGCTCAATTAATTAAAATTTAATAAATTAATACCAATACCAACACCAACCACGTGGTAAGGAAAGGGAACGGAAATGGGATTTGGTTTGGTATTCATTTGGAAATTTTCTAACTTTATTGTTCAGTATTTATTTATTTAGTGTACATTTTTTTGTAAGTATTGGCCTGCAATTTCTGTAAGGTTTAATAATAAATTGGGGAAGTAATTTTATTTCCCGATTTAATTCCCCCCCCCCCCAAATAATTCCTCCCCCGGTTTAATTCCCCATGGCAATTCGGAGTTACAAAAAATAATTCCCCAGGGGAATTAAATCGGGAAATACGGTAGTTTACCACGAGGCTAGTTAGTCAATGGTTAATTACGTTGCAGTATTTATTTGTTATACTTTAAATAGCCGATCAACTGTTTCTTGTATTTAAATGTAAACCATTGTAAGTTGTCTTGTGTAATTTATTAGCTAGCTTGTTGGTTGAAAAACTTGTTTTGAAAACGTAATTTGAAAAGGAAAGGTTGGTGTCCCTTCGTTCTTCGAAAAAATTGGGCATTTGCCGTCGCAGAATTTATTAAATGTATTAGACACCTCACCTACTTTTCATTCGGTGATTTTTTTTTCTTGTGAGTTGTTGAAAGTTGAGTTCCTGTGTCCTCTATCTCAGCCCCAAGCCAGTTAATATTACCCCCCATATTTTTCATTCATGCTCGGCTCAATCAACCGTATAGACATTTTATATTTTTACTTGCAGCAAACGAAGAATCTTCGACTATGGGCACCAAAACGAGTGTATAGAGATAACAGCTGGGTGTCGGAAGAGAGATTATCAGCGTCTGATTGTAACCCCACCTGCATCTACAACCACTCTTCCGGTGCCTGAACCGACGACTGGTACAACATTTCAGTGGGTTCCTGAATATACCCGACCGTTTGACTTTCAACGCGAAGAAGAAGTGGGTTTCTTTGTACATTTTGCAGTCTTGTGCATGGCTCTGTTTAATACTGAACGTTTAATTTGAAACTTTAATTTAATCTTAATTTAGATCGACATTCTAAACATCCCATACAAGCGGTTTCATCAAATCGAGGAAGAAGAGAAGAAAAAGAAAGATGGAACACTACCAGACGATTATGCTCCGCTGGACCCACGAATTCAACATGGAAGGTAAACGCATCGGTACATTATATTTTTAATATGCAATTTTTAGAAAATAATTGATTATTTAAATTCAGATACCGGAAGCAGAGTTCAGAGCAGCGTCGAAAAGAAGCGTTTTCTAGTGTAGCAGCATCTGCGCGTTGTACTGCAATTAATAATCAGTTGCATTCAAAGAACCTGAAAGACAGAAATCCAAAAGTCGGTGAGAAACAAGCGGAAGAACAAAGGGAGGCGTCCAAGACTTCAAATGTTAAGGCTGAAGAAAAAGAAGCAGCAGAAAAAAGTTTCAACATCCATCACACGAATCAGAATTTGGGGGAATCCAAAGTTACCTCTGCCAGCGTCAAGGCACCTTTTTTACGCGAAGTTGTCGGCAATAAACCATCATCTGTTAAAATTGTTCCCGAAACAGTGCCAGCATCCCAAAAATCAGCGGCCTTTAAGATTAAATTCACAAGACCTGGTCCGGCTTCACATAAACTAAAGCTGTTAAAGCTGCAGCAAAAGTACTCTGATAAACTAGTAAAATCTCCGACAAACAGTGCGTCCAAAGTTTTGACCCCTCCTAATTCAATCGTAGTTGAGGATATTAGTGAAGATGAATTGGGGGAGAGCAGTGGAAACCCGAGAGAAACAAATGACGAACAATCCCTTACAACAGATTTCAAAGAAATAGCTCACACACATGAAAATTTTTCACCCGTTTCCAGCGAGGGATTGTCTGAAGGAGAACTTCCAGCAAGCTCACCTGAATCTTTGGAACTTCCAAGGCAGGACTGTGGTACCGAAATTAATATCCTTAATAAAGCTCACAAAGATAACAGGATAGAGTCACCAAAAGGGGTGGTAACTTCATCGGATATGAACGTACAGGAAAATTTAACTGCAGTAATGGTGTCAGAAAAGAATCTTATTGTAAGCGAAGACGTTTATATCATCAAGGCACATAGAGGAAAGTCTAACAGTAACCTAGTGGATTATTCCTCTGATACTAGCCATTCCACGACTACTGATTCGACATTGGTAAATGGTGAAAAGTTGCTGTGTATGGTTAATAATATTGCACCCAATTCTGTCGGATCTAACGACGTGTCATCGGGTTTTGATCGTAATATCAAAGAACATGAAAATAACCACACCGATTTTAAGAAGGGAAAGGATATTGACTTTGAAGAAGTTGACGAGTCGGCTTTAGCTAGTAGCTGTATTCTTAGCTGTAGTGCTGTAGCCACCCTATGTAATCAGTCGGAACAGGTGGATCACGGTCACGTTAGCGATAAAAGCGTAAAGGCAACATCTTTAGACGATTCTACATCGGTATTAGTAAGTGGATCAGGTCTGGACACTTCCAAGTTGGCTGATCGGGATGACTTGGTGACCATCGATATCAATTCATTTCTATCTCCCCCTTCTGAAAGATTGCTTTCTGAGGACAAAGGTGAAGATAAGACTGATTCGATTAATACATTGAAAACTGTCGAACAAGTAAGTATCAATGAAGATATGGAAACAATACATCCTTCCTCCGCGTCACCTAAGCCTCGAAACATTCTAGAGCAAGCAAACTTTCCTGTGTTGTCAATCCCTGAAAGCATCGTTATGAGCCCTGCTTCGAATAGCATTCCAACCGATAACCAAATAAGTACTTTAGAGGGGGAAACTTCGCATATTTACAACGGAAACTCCATTATTACTTCAGCTGCTTCTGCACAACCCCCGTTAGTTGTCGTAGCTGATTTTGACTCGGTTCAACAGTCTGTTGTGGTTATAGCGGACCCATCTCCCAGCGAATGTATTACCGAAACCACTAGTTTAAATGTACGCCTTAGAACGGATTTATTCGAGGATGGTCATTTTGACGACAGTATATTAAATCTGTTTAGTGTAATGGCTTCAAGAGCACAGGCAATCTCTAAAACCGTTTGTTCTGAGGCTTCAGAGCTTACACGTTGTTTTCAATCTGACCTCACGGCTTACGAAAAGATAAAAAGCTTCAGAAAGTTCAAAGCCAACTTTGAAAAATGCTACGTGCATATTGATAGATTAAATATAGAATTGCAAGCCGAAGAAGTCATGAAATATGATATTGTGGCGTTGTGTGGAGATTATGAACAGTACAAAGTAATTACTGTAGAAGAAATGGCGGATTATTACTTACGATTACTTCAATTAACTATATTAATAAGAATAGCTCACTTCGTTAAGCATAAAAGTAATTTATTCTTATTACACTTCCGTATCACGAGAATTTTAAGATACTACACTGTAGCAAAGGCTCTATATCAAACAGAGTATACATTTCTAAACATCATAAATGCCATCGATGCAAAAGTATCTTCCATCGCATTAATCAGAGAAGATCTTATGCTAATTTGGGACAAAATAAAAGCTTTTGACCACTACGTAGACGAAATTACAGTCCTGAGGGAACATGCAACAGTCGGGTCAAAAGGATTTGGGATGATCGTAGACACAATAGTAAAGAAAGTTGTAAGAAATCCCATCACACCTGCAAGTGACCCGAACTCAGCACCTGGATCGGATGACATAGAAATTGTCGATGAAGTCTACGGAGATAATTGTTTAAATCCTAATCCAAAAGACTATACTTACATGGCAGTTCTAGAGTGTATTTCAAATGCATTTGCATCTACCGAAACCCAGCCTATAGTCGAACAAAATTTGCAGCAAGCTACGCGGACTACAGGACCTTCCGGCGGTTTGGCAGCTCAAGAACAGTTACCGTCTTACCAATTCCATCAAAGAGTCGGACAGCCGCAAATTCATTCTGTGAGAAATAAAGCAGGAGGTGAGCATCGGAGAGATAATTCAGCGTCGAGTGCGGCAAAAACACGAGGGCGTAGGAAATCGGTTAATTCAAGACCAAACTCCTCAGTTTCTTCCCAATCATCATATGAGCATGTGGCATTCGGATCGACTCCGATTATCACCAACGTTACTGGTGGATGCTGTGGACAATATGTGGACAGATGCACTTATTCTAGTCAAAGTGCAGGGATCAGTAGTCAAGGGACTGAAACCTTGGAAGGTAACAGGTTTGAACATGGCTTTCAAACTCAGGCAAACAGACATGGACCACCTAATGTTGCTATCACTGGGTCGATTTACGATCCTAATCAGTTGAGTGCAAGTGCACACCATTGTCAGACCGGTCAAAGCTTCAATCATCCCCGGGTGATCACTGGTAGTATGATGAGATCCATCCAACCGTCATGGAATCACGGACGACCTTACGTTGGATCAGAACTGAATACCCCCCATTCCCCTCAAATGGTGCAAATGCTGACCCAGGTCAATAGAAATTCGACCGGCAGTGTAACTCGGCAAGTTCCCAATGCTGCTTATGAAACTATGTGGAATATTTCTGCTGGAATACCACCGCCTGCCCCTATTGTACAAGTAAACAGCTATAATGTACAAAACTACTCTAACTCTGGTGTCAATAACGTTATCAACTCATATGAAGGGTAGAATAGTCAATGAACCTTCTAATTATTTAAACCTTGATCAATCTGATAAAGAAATATTGATCTCTCGATAATTATTAAAAGTAAACTAGATGCTCAAAATAATTGTCTAATGATTTGACTGATTACAGATATACATGAATGGTGTAAATTAATAATTATTCGCTTTAAATTGTTAATTAAATTAACAATTGTTCACTGAAGATTTTTAATAGTTGTTCATTCATTCCTTTCATTTATCTATCGTATAGTGTTTTTCTCGATGACCATTAAACTATTTACTATAAATTAAAGTATCTTATCTCCCGTAATGATCAACCTATGAAGGTTCGTAGGTATAGGTATAGAGGAAAGGAGAGATTCTTATTTTATCTAAAAAAATATAGCATTTATTTATTTTTAACTGCTATCCTGCATAAATGAATGACGATGATGATGAATTAGCTTGAATCTGAAACTTCAACTTAGTTTAGTTATTGCAACGATGGAATAGGACCGACTTGCAGAGATATGTATTGTAACTATGAAACCAATCATTTACTCATTGCACTAAAAGAAAGAAACTTTCGAATCATATCTATGAGGTTATATTATGTGCGTAATGTCCTTTATCATGATGACCATTCTCCACAGTGCTGTGCATGATCTGATCATTCTACCATTTAGCCAAGTGTTCTAGGCGACGACTGGGTCAATATGTTGGTTTAATCCTTAATACCTTCGTATAAATCAAGTAACTCCATGGGTCATGGACGCTACTTCTTAAGCGGTACGTCTATGATAGACGGTCTATCTATTGTGTTATCCCATCTAACAAAATAAATTATTTTTACCGACTTCCATTGACCTATTTCTACTTGAGATTTCCCTTTCAGGCAATAAAGTGCCTCCTGGTCAGGTTGAGCGAGATTAAAGATAGTGTTAAGCAAGGTGATGCTTTTAACAGCATTCCTGGTTATTAAAACTACTATCATAAGTTTAGTTCTATTTAATACTTAACCTTTTATTGACGGTTTCCATGCTATATTTCGTTTTAAAAGGATTCATGAGACGCGACCGATTCAAGGCTTGGCAGTTTGTCATTTATCTAGCATACTTCGATGAACGTCTAAATCTAACGGGCAGGGCAATAAAGGGTTGTAGAATAGTCTGCGTATCTGAAAAGTTTCGAAAACTTATCTTTATCTATTTCTTTTATCAAAGCGAATTTTACTATTAAATTAAATGCGGTTTTAAGTTAAACAACAAGATCACATTCATATTTCATATTGCCTTTTCAACAAGTACATATGGAAAAAGCAAGTGTACGTTTATGGTGCAAAGATTAACTATGCGTTGTTTCTTTCGTCGCCTTCAATTATTTATTCATTTGCATAACTTGTCCTGACATCCACAGTACCATGAAATAACAGTTACGTGTACAAATCAAACTATGACAGCTCTTAAATTAGCTTAAAAAATCCTCACTTACCTAATATTACTGTATGTAAGTATACGAGAGCCTTAATGAACTTTGAATTAATGGAAGGCAAACTGCTGCACATATTAGAGTGGAATATTG
Organism: Hydroisotoma schaefferi; assembly: GCA_034682405.1. NCBI lineage: Eukaryota > Metazoa > Arthropoda > Collembola > Entomobryomorpha > Isotomidae > Hydroisotoma > Hydroisotoma schaefferi. Next base: position 79,089 of record JAQFZX010000122.1, read on the forward strand.
AATGTCAAATTCGGAAGATCAGGCTCTTGAAATTAGAAAAGTAATCTTGGAACTAAAAGTTATCCTGCCAGCCTCAACATTAAGTAAGTTACCTCATCAATCAATGATCTAAGTACTTATAAACTTTACGACACCAGCTACCAAAACCAACCTACCTTCACGGAAGCCTCGACCATTAAACCATTTTGTTCGTCTGCAGGGCGTCGTCTTTCCGGTCCTCAAGATCCAGTTGAAAGATTGGTAAAAGCGGTTCACAATATCCACCAAATTACACATAAGCAGACAGTTCGTACAGTTAATTTTTATCTTAGGGAAAGATAGAAAAGGATAACATGAACTTTGCTTAGCAAAGGAACTCTTACAACGTTGACTTTCTGCCAATTAATTTGGGTGCTCGTATTACTAACTAGCTAAGCGAATGGGTGTTTTTCCCTATTCTGACTTTTCTCAACCGAGCTTACAGCATTAGTAAATAATAAAAAATATAATTAATTAACAATAAGCCCTATTTTAAGCATTGAAATTATAACAATTCCAATGTACATAGCATTTAAAACATTTGTCACCCATACAACACATTTTCATATAGTTGCTTGTAGTGGTAAGTAATTATCATGCAAATCCCAAGGTCACTGTCATTAGAATTCAATCCATCACTAATTGCAACTTCGTAAAGAATGCATATTATTGAATAGTATTAAATGATCATTTAAACTCTTGTCTTGAGATTCTTGACCATTAGTGCACCCTAAGGGTTTTGAAACTTATTATGTAGCCCAAATGGAACCATATTCTGTTGAACTCAAGTGAAGATGAGACGAGGACGAGACATGCATATATGATTAGTACAGAAAGAGTACAGCATTAGCAATTCGTATGTTGCATCCAAAAATTCCAATACCAGATTACTTTCTCTTGTTCTTGAACAATGAACGTAGGTACATCATCATTATGAAACATTGTCTTCATTGTTACCAACCCCAAATTTTTTCTCCATACTATTATGGAGCGTCTCTCATGATTTACCTTAAATAATATCGCATTAAAGACATTCCAAATTCATGCAGCCTGTTTCCAGGAGCCGTTGAAGTAGAAACTCATACAAGTCTTTAGAACTAGGCAAACGAATTTGTAATCCTCCTAATAAAGATCCCTCTCTCTTGCTAAACATTTTACAATCTTTTGCAATTAAAAAACTACATCCTTCTGAAGATCCAGCTTTGCAATCTCAAGCCACAAACAGACGCTACGCTACTTATAACAGAACAACTAAACACAACCCACTTGCAACTTGCAACGTATTATAGTTCCATCTTCCCTGCCTATGATTGATGAATGATAACCTGCCACAGCTAAGAAGGAATATTTGTTGATAATTGATCTTTTTTAAGGCGATATTTAACAATCCACGAACATAGTTCACTTCTCGTCCATATCATTTATGTACTTATATCATCGTTTCCAAATACTGTCCGAATAATTCATAAAATAAAAAACCCAGTGTTCAAAAGTGCTTCCATGGCTTACCAGTTAATACTTCATAATTGTTTTTGCTCTCCATTAAATTGTGCAAACTTAATTGCTGAGTTCAATCTGTGTATAAAGAACGGCGACCTGTTGCTTTGCTGCTTATTGCAAAGAAATTGCAGTAACCAAACCTTTTACCCATGCATTCATTACATCGTTACTTATCTTGACTTTTGCTGTTTTAAAATATTCCCATGACTATCTTTCTCATGCTTGCTGACTCATTTACTCCAGAAGTATTCATTTTCATGTTCATAGTTTAGATTAATTTAAACCCATTCTATCCACAAAAGCAAAAATTTATCCTCCTTCTTATTGCGGTAGCAGAAGCACAGTGTACTGCACTACTCGCTTGCTTACTAATATAGCTCAGAAAATAAGTAAAGGACCTTTTTCGCACACCATCATCAATGCCAGTGCAATTCCCCAACCATACCTTCACTACCTGTTGTTTTAAAGCTTCTTTTCCTAACTGCCCTATTGTACCTTACCACAGAAGTATGCTTCGAAGCAATGCAATGTAGGAATCCTAGTCTCAATGAAACCAGGTACAAGAATAAAAGTAGGTAAGCATTTCGCAGAAGTTCAGCATGCTCATCCTCAATCCTTTCGTCATCCTAGGTCCATAATAGTAATAAATGCCAAGCACATGGATGTAAAGGGACCTTCTTCTTTAACAAACGTACATAGTTGGATTGCTTATTTTTTCTTGTTGTTAACCTTACTCTTCTATATTCAAATCACATCATCTTCATAATACTAATCAATGGCATGGCAAAGCTTCACTCTTCCTTTCATTTCATTCTGCAAAATCCTTCTTCTACTTAAGCTATTTACATTTATCTTGCACACATCCGTCCAGCATAGTAGTTACTGGTTGTCTGTGTCTGTAGTCTGAAGAAGTCTTAAATAATCCTGGGCCCTTGGCTTGTCGGCCTTATCGTCTACTCGGACCATAGTCAATAGGAGAGAGAATGCATTCAGACAAACCTTCTTCAAATTAAGTTTTTTATTGTTGTTTAAGAAAACAAACACTGAACTATTATATTTTGTGCAGTTAGGCTTGACATTTTCAGTGTATTTTAGGCGTTAAACAGATAACTCTTTGGAACTCCCACCGATTCCTTAACAGCCTTGTTTTGTTTTCATTTCTTTGTGTGACCATCGCTTCATGAAGCAGACTAGTCTAGTTATCTCATTGTCTTCTATTCTTCATACCTGCGTATGCAAGTTTGGTTGATTTTATGAAGGGGGACTATTTTGGTGGAAGATAAAGACAGAGTGAAATGTAAACGAAGCTTTTTCTAAAATTAGTTATTCTTACTTGATAGTGCATCATCGTCCAGCTTCCTACTTACAGTGAATAAAAGCAACCTTTCAAAGTAAAAAAACAGAGATTATATCCTGCCAGAAGCAAAGATGCATGGGAGAAGCAACAAGTTTTGTAGATAAAAAAGACGAGTTTAAACTGGAGTCTGACATCATTCAGTTTTTAAACCCTTGGGCTGTAAATATTTTTGCAAATATTGCTCCTTCCTTGAGTCGTTTTACTTTTTTCAACTTGGAATTCAATCAACAGAAAAGGCAATGGCCAGGTAAAATATTCTTGATCTAAAAGTTGTATCTTGTAATTTTTCTTTATACCATTCTGTGGCAAGGAAATAACCACAGCCAGGCATTAGCTGGAGGCAGGAATAGATTATTTATTTATTATAAGGTCAGATATAGTTCGAATATGAAAAGCATTCTGTCGGCCGCACTAAAATTGTATTTCTGACAGATCTAATATAAATGAAAATGCTGGTAGTTCTTGAACTCATATTAAGTCCACCACCAACTTAAAACCTGACCTAAGAATGAATTTAGTGAGATTTAGACAGGCTAATTAAACGGTCTCATTGAAGACTCTTGTATGCAGAGCCTTTAATGCTTACTTGGTGATCAAAGTCATTTCCACTCTTTAGAAACCTCCACTGCACTGTACATGCAGAATTTAGATACAACTATACTTGATTCGGTTGCGGATGTAATTAATAACTGAGCTGGACCTACTACATTAACTTGAAAGACATCAAGCCTAATCAAGCCTTTGTTTAATTTAAACTGCTTTTTGGACCTATACGATTACGAATGATGATTTAATTATTTCTGGACTTTGAAGATTTTTTTTCATGTTTATGTCTTAGTTAAGTACATGCACATGCATTATTTTGTTTTCCTTATTAAACATAAGACGTTTACACCCAAGCACTTTGTTTGTACATCAGTGTGTCATTAGATTAGTGGGAGTCGAGCCTAAATCTGTGAAGTCGAGTAAGGTTTACAGAATATACGAAGTATTAAATTCTAAGGACAGTAATAAAGTGCATAAGATAAATCTTATTTTTATTGTTATTTGTCACGAAGGAAGTTTACCGGAGGCAGGCAGGCAGGCGTGTCAACGTCAACAATACAAAAAATAAGAATAGGCCGTATTCGGCATCGGCATTCATTACTCATTCAACTCATTTCCATGCAAGCTTTTGAGTTTTTGCAGCCGTACCGTTCTTTCTTTCATAGTCATATTTATTTGGCAATGAATTAGAATTATTGCTCCTGTATAGTATTCTTATTTTCTGTGGCTTATGGCATAAAGAGAACCGGAAAGGCTTTGGCTTGTTTAACTCAGGAGATTATTTCTTATTAATTAGTTGAACAAAGAAGTATTGCCTCATTTTAATCTTCTTTAAGTCAGGACGTATGTAGGTAGGTTTAAGTTATGTAGGTAGTTATATCTGAGTTAAATCATGACTGCAATTTACAAGTTAGGGGACATTGTACCTTCATAGCACGATTCAGTACATTTTAGGGGAGCCAGAGGCAAAGAAATGTTTTTATTTTTTTACTTGTCCAAAGCAAAACAATAGTTCTTTATGCAATTTTACTATAGTATCAATCAGTTCTAAGTTCTTCGTATTCAATTTGTATGAGGTGATCGGAAAATAGTCCTTAATATTGAAATCTCTAAACTTGGCAAGCGTCGGTCTGCTTAAATTTCATCTTTAGCTACTACTTGAAGATATTTCCATCTATTATTTTCAGTTCATAGTGACTAAATTATTATGTACTAAGTACTTAATTAACTTGTTTTAGGTATGCTAATTATTGTTCTTGAACTATTTACAAAGTCCCCGACATACTTCACTTTCAGATATAAATATTTATGTTTCCTTTTCGAGATTTTGTCACTTATGACGCTAATCAATGCAGGTCAATCAACATTAGAAGAGGGTTTAAAGTAGCCCTTCACTTCTTAAACCAGATCCAAAGCGGATGTCCTTTTCATTCCTTGAGTGTACTTACCAATAATTATTACTGCTTCCCGACATGCATATAAAATCTTACACAAAACCCTGCAATCCACAGTATGTGTGAAAGGCTTAGAAATCTAAATCTGAAGGAGTTTAAATCCTCCACAGCTTATCTCTGTCAAAGGTTTTGCTCGGTTTCCTTAATTCAATGAAACTTACTTCCTTAAATAAATTGCATTTGATTTATAATTGATGTTCGTTCCGATCATTGGATTCCAATGATTGGATAGAGTGTTGCCTACTACTAACTTGTACTAATTCATTTTACAAACTATAATGACGCATTTCATTATCCATTATGTTGATTGTGATCACCCACAGTGAATGCTTGCTCTGCAGAATTTGTGTTCTAAACGTAGGTGTATAAAGTAGGCAATGTATATAGGAACTTATTGGTTCTTAAAAGTATGCTGCTGCACATGCAACCGGCACCGAGCTGATTAAAGATATGTGCCAATCAACCAAAGGACCATTTGTAATTTATCATTGGTCTATTACACGTTTGGTAATCAATGAAGCATAACTCTTTGTTTAGTAAAGTGATACATAAGTTCAGTCAATTCTTGCCCATTCATAAACGATTGAAGTATTGCATTATGCAAGGCGTGCTCTTCATTCAATAAACAAGTCTTCCTTTTGTTCAGGATTAGAAAACAAAAGTAGAATGTATAAAAATAATGGACCCCCGTCTGGAGTAAAAATGTAAATACTCTTGTAGTCCGGTGGACAGTTCTTAGTTCTTCGAAAAGTAGAGGTAGGAATTGCATTAATGTCGTTTAGACTTGTAGGACTCGCTAGAACTACAACATTGCACTGTGATAGTGATAGTCTAATGCAAAACTTCAGGATGATGAAAGGATTAAAGTTACCGTTACAGATTAGATTGAATGAATCTGGCATATATTTAGTTGGATGCCTCGCAATTTACAAAGGCTGGGAATGATTACTAACAGCCATATATTATCATACCTTTTGACATTTAACTGCTTATTGTTATAATTTAAAACGTTCACTTTTACTTCAACGGATCATAGCTACCGTTAATCATCCGCATGGTACTACTTATGCATGACCAATAGATAACCAATTAAATCCGGGGTTATTCTTTGATACTAGAAACTATCTACAAGGTTCATTTTTCTCTTGCTTCTATTACTGTGTATGACTTTTAGCTAAGAGAACAGTCAGTTACTTTAGGATGGTAATGACTGGGATAAAATCCAACATCAATGTTAACTGTCAGATTTTTAAAAAGATATGCAATTGGCCATTGGTATTGATAGTGCTGATACGGTTTTATGCCTAGCAAAGCTGACTAGATGCGTCTTCCCATTTAGATGGTAGCGAAGTTAGTTATTTAGTTAGTAGTTTAGTTTAGTTTAGCGATGTGTTATATTATTCTGTGGATAGGATTAAAAGTAATGAGAAAGTTAGTTGAGTAACTGCGGTGACAATTGGGTGGGGGATGAACATTATGGGCGAGTCTGGAAACCCTCCAACACTGTCATCATTCGTATTCATCAACTACGAACTTTTGACAAGTGATGCGCCTAGTCTAAGATTACACAAACGTTTAAAACTGAAAAGAAAGGCGGATTTGATCTCATTTTCCCTTTCAGAACGATTAGTATTGCCAAGTAATTGGTCACATAATTGTAACAGACCCCTCTTTGATGAAAGCGAAAAGCTATGGCATAGAACAAGAGATTGGAAGCTTTATCACACCTGTATTAACGGTGTTGGTTTTAAGGATGTTGCTAATGGATGGGTAGTTTGCAATTAATTGTATTATCTGATGCATCTTCTTTGATAATCTTATGGCTGCAGAAGTTGGTGTAAAGTCAATAAGTTTGGAATTTAACATGTTAACTTATTCATCACCTACCGACTCAAATGAATAAAGTAGTAAAGCCCAACTAAATATAACAGTACCGACTATTCAGAACACTTTTTAAATTACAAAAATCCGGACTTATGTCTAATGCGTATCTTCGTTCCTATGGAGGTCCTCCCCATTTATTTGGTTAGCCTAGGGGTTAGCCTGCATATGAACTAAAATCTAGATTAAGTACATAAAAATAACATTTAGCAGATTGACCGATGACACGGTGGTTATTCCACTAAAAACCTCTCTTAAAGCAACAAACAACACCTCCGGTACTCCGTCAACGCGAACATTGACTGTTCAGATCTTTTGAACACAGTAGTCTCAAAGGCAATTCCTTAAGACAATACAATTTCTGGAAACGGGAAAAAATTTTCCACCAGTATTTATGAACAGATATTACGAATAAAGAGCAACCCAGACGTAAAAGTAGAAACACACCTACTATAAAAGTCACTTTTCAAAATTCATAAATGAATCGGACCTAAAAGGCTCTTACTTTTCAGTAACCAGAAGATGGGCAATTATTTTTAGAAAATGCAACATCCTCCGTTCTGTCAGTGCTGACGGCTAATAAGTTAAAAATATCCTGGAATAAATCCAATATATTGTTCAACTGACTTTATTACCTCATCCGCACATTCAACTCAAGCCACAACTTGAACATCACATCATTATGTTGTGCATCATTGTGATAATACGCAAAGCATCAAACAATCTCAAACTCATTCTTAAAAGCGATTAGATCGACGAATCGAGTCACTCCCATTGAATACTCTGATGTCTGATAGACAATATTTAAATGCACAAAAGTCATGCTTACCTGAGACGAATAATGAAACGGATGGCGCTTTAGAAATTACCTGACACAAATTGTCATTGTAATATCCAATTGTTTATAATTGGTGTTGAATGTATTATTAGTACTACAACAAGAACCAAACGGATTCGCATACACCTTAAATACATGTGGAGGCAGCAATGCAAATGACTTTAATAATGAGATCGGAATGCTTAATTCAATATTTAAAGAAGTGTCCTTCGCATATTACACTGCATGAATTGTATGCTGCTACTTTTTCTTGAAGTGAAACTCACGTCATACTTCATAATAACAAATATTTTGAAGATATTTATGGTACCGATCTTTGTTTTGAGGAAAAATGCTCTGCTTTAATTATTTACTCAATGTAGTTTGTAAATGTTCAATCAAAAGAGGACGATCCACGTTCATAATAGGCTAGTATTTTTTCATACAAATGTTACTCCTGATAATCTTAAGACTAAGACTATGAATTAGCCCACACAAGTCCAGTGGCATCTTCAATTGCTATACATGTTTGTTTATTTGGCATTTATTGAACTTTCATTTCTTGTTTAGTACGTAATTATGAAAATATTTAGTTGCTCTTTGCAACATAAAGAATACTGTTACATATCTCAATTCAGTAAACTATCCAACACGAGAAGAAACGTGGAATTCAATTTATGCTTTTATTTCATACACAACGACAAGAAGTGTATACATTTTTTTAAATTTTTACAGGGATTCTTATTACTGCACCGAATATAATATTAACAGTAATCGAATTTTGAAAAAATAATTGTGATAATAATTGAAAAAAATAAAATAAAACAAATGAATAAATGCAGACCTTTAACAATGAAAATGACAATTACAGGTGGCCGGGAGCGACGTTGCTCTCAATTTGCTTCATTCCGTGCATAATAACATCTCAGAACTTCGTTCTGAAGCTAAAGTCACCAACGGTTGATCTTGATAATTTGAGTCATTCAAGATTTCGAAGACAATCTCCTTCCAGATTAAATCTCAGATTGCCAAATATTACGCTGGGCGATGTAGCAGCCGCAACTTCCTCTGCGAATGAAATAATCAACCAACGATTTGCTTACTTTCAGCCCCAAATTCATCGAGGAGGTAAGGTTATTCACATTTTTCATTTCTATTTGCTTTTATACATTAAGTATTGCATAAAAATATCTTATGTAGGCTGTCAGTGGGCATGTGGTCACTGTGATTTTGTTAATTTTTCATTTTTTTTTTTCATTTGTTTCAATTTACCAACGATCGTAGGACAAAAAATTATTTTAATTTCCGAAAATCAATATGATATTTTAGTGATGATAATAACCAAAAATAATTCATATTCAAACGGCCATATTTCACATGTGCATATGCATTTACACCAGTAAAGTTAAACTTCAAGAAGGATGAGACACTGATAGAATGAACAATACGAACTGTGTTTGACATTAGACTTGCTGGTGTACCCTACTGGTTGTATTCATTCACTGTGAAATAAAATATAATAGCAGTTATAATTATAATTTACTGCAAAGGCGTGGGTAAAAATCCCACTGGAGTTCCCTGAGAATTCCGGAAGTTGTTCTATATATTCTACGGCAAACAGCTCATAATAGTCAAAAAGTTTCATTAAATAAATTAGAAGCTCATGATCAAGGATATAGTCCCATCAAAGTAAGTAGGAATTCACAATTACTTAAATTAACTAAAAAGATAAAGCATAAGTCCCTCAAAAAATTTCGAGGAAGGCAAGGTGAAGGATAAAAAACTCACGTCAAGCTTTCTTACAGTGTAATTATGTTTGCACATAATGTATTTCGCATCACATTTTACAATGAAGTATACATAGCCACTCACGTAAAACTTTTGACGGAGTTTATATCTCTCTACTCTCTTGCTGTCTTGCTTGAGAAGTAATGTAGCATATTGAGATTTGAAATTACAACTATAAACGTTCACAGGGAAAACGATTATTTTGTTTCTAACCATGCATGAAATTAGAACATTTATTTATTTAGGTATGACAATTATTTGTATGTTATCCAAGTTATCCAGGAAAAACGATGTAATATGTTCTATTGCAGAACTTAAACCTTGAATGCTGCGGTTTCCTTTCTTTTAAGAAAGTTAATCTTTGGTTGCTACTACTGTAAAAGACAATTAAGATTAAGTATAACTGCAGTTGCATCCATGAATAATAATCCATGCATTTTTTCTGGATAAACTCTTCTGCGGTTATTCTGTTATTTTATAGATGGAAGGAAAGGAAAAATATTTTGAAATCATTTAGCTATACTAAATATTATATGAATGAACTAAATAATAAACAATAATTTGCTATGAATCATAAATTTATCTGACCGTTGAGAGAATGCATTAAAGTTGTTGGACAAAGGACTTTTCATCACACCGCATCCAGTATGATTTTAATAATGGAAAGGCTTGAATAAAACCAACTTTTTTCCAGGAGCTTATCACCGCTCAGGGTCGGCCGCGTGGTTCATGTCAGTTTCTCACAAAGCTAATCCAACAGCACAAAACATTTCACGGATCTCACTACTATCCGAAGAGGCAACTCAACTCATCGCCCAAAAGTAAGTTTTTTGATACCATGCCAGCACAGTAAGTTCATTATAGGAAAGATTTTATAATTATAACTACTAGTCTATATTTCCCTTTATAAGGTGCATCATTATTATTTCATTGAAATTATCTTGAGAATAAGTATGAATTGAAACAGAGGATGAAATTTAATTTCTCAGATATCACCTATCTCGCGAGCAGATTGCTTATTCATTACCTAATTTGGATATAAGAGATACATTGCTAAATGATGAATGCCCTATCAAAATGGACTTCCCATGTCAGCCAAAGAGTTACAGGGCTTACAATGGCCACTGTAACAATGTCCAACATCCTCAATGGGGCTCGGCCAACACGAGATATCTTCGTTATCTCATGCCTAGTTATGGAGATGGTGAGTTCCGTTAAACTTAGTTCTTACCAACCTTCCTTAGACCGTTCCGAATAAGCCATGTGCATTATAATCCAAAATGGGTTTCTTGATAAATCTGTAAGATACTCGATCGATTTTTCTCTGGACTCATTAAATCATCCCATAGAATTTAGTGTTGTATGTTATTTCTTCGTGCCCATAGACCGTAGTGTTATATCTCTGCCGGTCGGAATGTATTTTGTTATCAATGTCTTCTTCCGTGAGAAATTCTCATTTTATGGAGACTAGAAATCCACGCTATTCGATAAGTATTTCATCAATTGACTTGCCTACTGACAATACAATACAATACACAAAGACTTTGCTGGTCTAACTAGTAGGTACTAACTAACAGGCTAATGATTGAGAAGTGAGTGCAATGCAATCAGTTTTCAGCTTGCTTCACTGATCATCGATGAGTCTGGTCTGTTGAACATAATAATGCGGGTTAATAATAAAGGATTCTGGAAGGCAGTTTCGAAAGTTCTGCCTTGGGTGGTGGATGGAAGATGATATCAAGTTTATAATTTTATGACATGAGACATATGACACTGACTGTTCGGAAAGCTTAATATTGGCTAATTACTTTTGTCAAAAGAGCATGATTGTTTAATATAGGGGTCAGTTCTCCACGGATGGACGTGAATGGTGATTTCTTACCCTCAGCCAGACATGTGTCATTGGCAATTCACAAAGACTCGGACCAACCGCATAAACACCTCATGGCCCTTACTGCCGTTTGGGGAGAGTTTGTTGCCCTAGATATTGCCCACACTCCACAAATAGCAGGGTTTGACGGTTCCTCAATAAGATGTTGTGGAGTTACTTTTGAAAATTTTCATACAGACTGTTACCCTATCAGAATTGATGAGAAGGATCCATTCTATGGAAAGGTTGGCGAGAATTGCCAAGAGTACATGAGGTCCAGTCTAGCACCTCGGATTGGGTGTACTTTAGGTGACTCGTGGAATTCATTTAATGTTTAAGGGATCGAACAAAGATGCTTTACTTTTCTCAAGCTTACTGTGTATTCTCATCTGTTTATGTGTACGGTTCCGTAAAACTGGGAATTCATTGTTTTACTAGGACCAAGAGAGCAAATTAACCAAGCCTCAAGCTTTTTGGATGCATCAGCGATTTATGGAATCAGTAAAAAACGGGTTGACGAGCTTAGACTGTTCCAAGATGGACTTTTGAGAACCCAAGTTGGCCCTGGAGGTGAACTTCTCCCTTCAAGTGGAATTTCGGGTGCTTGTAGGTCCAACGCAGGAGACCATAGGTGAACTGGAATACGCTTATTTTACCCTAGTAGTTTTTGTAATCTCTGGTATTATTATGGAGAGGCATTGAGGTTATCTGCAGTTTTTACCTCATTTCCTTAAATGCCCGTGCTTACTCGTGCAATTGCTTAAGTATAAACTGCTTTGACCTCTTCTAGATGTTTTAAAGCTGGGGATGACAGAATAAATGAGCACTTGGCTATAGCAACGTTGCATACAGTATGGCTGCGGGAACACAATCGTGTGGCCCGAAGTCTTCGCAAAGTGAATCCTCACTGGTCTGATGAAATACTTTTCCAAGAATCTAGGAGAATAGTTGCAGCAGAAATACAGCACATTACGTATAATGAGTTCCTACCAGTTGTCCTCGGTCAGTCTGTGGTTACTAATTACGGATTGAAACCTCTCCAGTCTGGATTTTACAATGGTTATGATATCAACACAAATTCTGGTATTCTCAATGGAGTGGCTACTGCAGCTTTGTGGTTCTTTGCCTCTTTGATGCCCAAGTCTATGCCATTTTATGATGCCGTAATCCTTAAGGAATTATCTCCTCTTACAATGTATGGAAAGCCTTAAATAATTAAACACACATTGCTTAACTTTATTATTCCAGGTTGGTAGGAAAGTGGCCGAGATGGGGATAGGAGAATCCTTTTATGCACCTTTTGAACTTTACCGAGGGGGAGCTTTGGATCAAATTCTAAGGGGATTGTTAAGAGGAAAAGCTCAAAGTGAGGATCAATTCATTAATGATGTAATGACCAATCGAATGTTTGAAGACCCACTTACAGGTACTCGACTACTACAAGTACCGTACCGTAGAATCGCTCATAGCTTTGAGGGATCGTTAGACTTTGTTCCTTGAATCGTTTGATATGGGAGCGCGGCAGGAGGTCCGGCGACTCGGGGTCCGGCGACTGGAGGTCCCATGGCTGGAGGTCCGGCGGCTCGGGG